>CAUYPO010004855.1:0-34608 GCA_963574435.1 Cheirogaleus major
TACCTGCACTCGAATGTTTATAGCAGCACAATTTACAATTGCAAAGTTGTGGAAACAACCCAAGTGCCCATCAGTATATGAGTGGACTAACAAAATGTGGTGTATGTATACCATGGAGTACTATTCGGCTATAAGAAACAATGGTGATATAGCACCTCTTGTATATTCCTGGATACAGCTGGAACCCATTCTACTAAGTGAAGTATCTCAAGAATGGAAAAACAAGCACCACATGTACTCACCAGCAAATTGGTATTAACAGATCAACACTTAAGCGGACATATAGGAATAACATTTATCGAGTATCGGGTGTCGGGCGGGTGGGAGGGGGGAGGAGGGGATGGGTATATACAAACAATGAGTGAGATGTGCAACGTATGGGGGATGGTCACGCTTGAAGCTCTGACTCGAGGGGGGAGGGGGGCATGGGCAATATACGTAACTTTAACATTTGTACCCCCATAATACGCTGAAATAAATAAAAAAAGAGTGGGGCCTTTAAGAGGTGACGGATCTGCCCTCAGGAGCGGTTTAACCCATTCCTGGATTGATGGGTTACCAGGGAGCCCCGTTAGTGGCTGTATAAGAGGAGGGAGAGAGCCCTGAACAGCAGGCTCAGCCCCTGCATGCGACGCCCTGGTGCCTCTGGTCTCTGCTAAGAGCCCCCCGACTGCAAGAAGGCCCCACCAGATGTGCCCCTCGACCTTGGACTGCCAACCTCCAGAACTGTAGAAATAACTTCCTTCTCTTTATAAAGAACTCAGTTTCAGGTATTCTGTTGTAAGTATAATAACAGAACATGGACCAAGATGCCCACAGAGAAGGGGCCAAGTTGGGGCGCAGGGTCTGGCTGCTCCCCAACCTGTGCAGGCCTTGAAGGCCGGGGGTCGCTGTTTTTGACGACTGTGTGAGGCCAAATCCAGCCCCTTCCTGTCCCGCCCACCAGCCCAGCCCTGCCCTCCCTCGGGGCCCTGTGCCCACCTCCCTTGCCTGGGGACAGCCCTGCAGAGACCCGAAGAAGGAAAATCCCATCCCTCCTGGGCCCCCTCTGAGGTTGCGGTGGGCTGAAGAGTGTCCCCACCGTGATATGTCCTTGTCCTCACCCCCAGGAGCAGTGGATGTGACTGTATTTGGATGGAGGGTCTTTGCAGACATGGGTAACATGAGGTTTCCTTACAAGACAAAGGGGAGAGGTTTGCGACCCACAGACACAGAGGGGACCCAGCGGAAAGGCCACCCGACGACACAGGCGGGGACTGGAGTGACGTGGCCACAGCACGGGACACCAGGGTTGCCGCACCCTCCTGAGCCGAGCGAGAGGCTGCAGCGGACGGGCCTCGGAGCCCCCAGCGGGAGCCAGCCCCGCCCTCACCTCGATTTCCGACTCCAAACAGAGAGAGTCCATTTCTGTTGGTTTCAGCCACCCATCCGCAGCAGTTAGTTACGGCAGCGCTGAGAAAATGCAAACAAGGATCAAACTGTTCAGGTGACACATGCTCCATGAACATGGGCAGGATGAACGGGTGTGGGCCTGGCCCGGCACAGGCGGGGCATCCCCTGCCCGGCACCGTCCTTCTGTTACCGCCACAAGGTCGAATCCACTCCTGGCGTCTGGTCCCGTTCCACAGTCCGGGGCCGGGGCTGCCACACTGAGTCCCCTGGCTCGGCCAGGCTGTGCGGCCGCCGTGGCCCCGGGCTGCCGTGGAGTGAGAACCCCAACAACAAGCCCAGCTGCACAGCTTGGAGCTGGCGCATAGCAGGGGCCCAGAGAACAGCCCAAGCACAAAGGCGTCGAGACACCCTCGACCCCCACGGCAAGTGACCAGCATGCGAGGTGCGCGATGGAGGGTATTTTTGGCAGAAGCTGGTGATTCTTATATGTACTTTTATTCTTATCAATAGAGGCAGCTAGTAAAACGTGTAGCTAAGTGTTTAAAGGCTTTTACCCTCATGAGATTCCTAAAAATACACGCACAGTCAGCCGGCGGGGGAGTCTTTGTCAGGGGGGTCCTCGGGGGTCTGCTCTGTGCCCCCGAGGGTCCTGTCCTGGGCCAGCTCGGCCCCACACTGTACGGTCTGTTCCCAGAGAAGACAGGTGTTAACATTTCTTCATAGTAACATCTCTGTCGCAACAGAGACACGAAAGACGAACAAAGCAGCGTGAGGGTCCGTGTCCCTGTCTAGAACCGCAGCTCTGAGACTCGGCTGGCCGGGAGAATCGCACGGCAGCGTCTTGAGCTCTAAACCACACCCCAGACCAAGGACATCTGCAGGTGGGACCCTGCACAGGTGTCTCTAAAGCTCCTCAGGTGAGTGCAAAGTGCAGCCACGGTGAGAACTGCTCTCGGGCTGAGATTCCAGCAGCAGCACCTGGAGCCGGTAGCAGGTGGAGCCAGCCGGCTGCCTTTGGCGCCGGTGAGCACGGCTTGGGCGGCACCGTGGGAGCAGTGAGCCTGGTTCCTCCTGTGCAAAGCAGGGGTCTGGGCCCTACCCTTGGCCCTCACGTGCGATGGGGCCCTGTCTCCACGGGCCCCTAGTGGTGAGTGGACACCAGCTGATGCCCCGCCCACCCACCACGGCCCAGATGTCCATGGCCAGAGCAGGCAGCACGGGGCATCGGGCCTGGGCCCAGCGTGGTCTGAACACAGCACCGTTGGGGCCCCCCGTTCACGCCTGTCTGTTGGATGCCAGACCCTGTGCAGGCTCCCCAGAAGGTGACATCGCCCCTCTGCTGACACCCCGCAGGACAGGGCCTCACCCCTGCCCATTAGAAAGCTCTGCCTGCTGCTGACATGGAACCTTCCTCCAGGGCGCTAGCACCTGGGGCCTCCGCCTCCCCAGGGAGGCCCACGGTAGAGGCTGCAGCTCAGGCTTCGGTTCCTTGCACCCGTTTCTTGCCTCTCTCGGCCCCCTGGGGCGCAGGCCGATCCCTTCCTGCCAGAACTGCCACCTCCGTCCGCTCTGCCCCCAGCACAGCCAGGACTGGCCTTTCAGGAAGATTCCATCTCCCAGCACACCTGACACAATTTTGTCCTTGAGAAGAGACCACTGCAGCCTTTGGATGGTGACACATGCAGCCGTCTCTCAGTGTCCTGGGGCATGGGAGCCAGGACCCCCCCGGGGGTACCCAAATCCGAGGATGCTCAAGTTGTATCTGCATATATAACCTGCACACGTCCTCCTGAATCATCGCTGGGTTACTTATGGCACCTAACACAACGTACCTGCCACGTGACTAGCCGCTATACCATGTGGGTGTTCATTTTATGTGTCTTACTTTAACTTGTTGTGTTATTATTTTTTAATGTTTTTTTTATTTCCTGAATATTTTTAACCCGAGGTCGGCTGAATCCAGGGATGAGGACCCACAGGTACAGAGGGCAGCTGTGCCGATGCCACGGAGATCATCCGTCGGTAAGTGCCACCCCTCCCCGCCACCTGGCTGGAGCAGGGACTGGGGTGGGGCAGGGGGTGTCTTGAACGGAGGAGGGTGGATGGCGGGGGAGCACATGCCTCCAGGTGGAGACGCAAGAGGGGCAGAGCTGGAGAGAGAGAATTTCAAAGATCCTTTGCTGCTTATTAAAAATCTGCTATGTGCTTCCAGCGAATGCTTCTATTTCCACAGCATGGCCGACTACTTCACTGCGCAAGAGTCCCGCTGCAAAGCAACGGAAAAATAATATATATGTAAGTGTATATATAAATGTACTTTTACATATGCATATATACATATACATATATATGTATTAAAATGCATCACACTGAGCAAGCAAGAACAAGAAAAATACAAGCCAAGGAACTAAAAGTGAAAGTAAAATCCCAAGAGGAGAGTAGTTGCCCCAGCTGGCTTTGCCCCGGGGACATCTGTGTCGTCGCCTGGTCACCAGATCTTCTCTGTCAAGACCACGCGTGGCCCTGGGGATGGGAGGACAGCCTAGGCCCACTGAGCATAAGTCAGATCGGAAGCCCCCACCTCTGCTATCCCCAGAGGGCTGTCTGTTCACTGTTGGAATCAGATGGGGAAAAACCTAAGAAAGGGAGAGCAGGGACACTTTCCTCATCAGTCTTGGCATTGGAAGAAAAGGTAAAAAAAAAAAAAAAGAAAAAAACCTCCCCTAAAAAGTCATAACCCCAAGCCAGACAGGCTCAGCCAAGGGCCATAACCACAGCTGTAACATGGGCTTTACACTAGCTGTGTGGACCCCAAAGCCTCAGACTAAGAATTTAATACAAAGGGAGGCAACCTGGAGTGGCCCTGATTATCAAGCAGAAGCAGGTGTGCATTATCTCCGGAGGTTCCCGTTTTCAACCTGGGCCTTGAAGAATTGCCAATGATTAAGTTGAAAGGACCACAGTCAAAACTCACAAAAACACACAAGGGAAAAAGCACCACGAGGAAGCATCACCCTAAGCAACATACTGCACAGGCTACAGATATTAGGATCATCAGACACAGGACATAAAATAAAGATGCCTCATACATAGAATTAAAAGAAGAGTTCAAAAATATGAATAAATAACAAGAGACTAGAAAATGGCCAAGAAATTTGGGAAAAGGAGCAAATAAAAACTTCTGGAAATGGAAAAAATATATAATTGGAATAAAATGAACAATTAAACAGCAGTCGATGAAGCTACTTTAGTCGAGGTGCTGCAGTGCTTGTTACGCCAGCTGCTGGAGCCAACACCAAATGGATAGCACTTTAAACATTTCTTGCTCATGTGAAGTTCAAAGCGAGCGTTCCTGACTGCAGGCAGCTCTCCGCCCAGGTGACTCCATCTGTGGCTCCGCCGTCTCCAGCACACGGCGCGTGATTCCAAGATCACCACGCTTGTCTGCATCACCTGGGCGTCAAGGTGTACCGAGGACCAGGAAGCAGACCGGATTTGGGGACCAGGCCCAGCAGTGTCGGGTCCCACTTCATACACATTTTACTGACGAGGACTCCGTTATGCAGCAAGGGAGTGTTTTGCAAGGGAGGCTGGGAGATACAGTCTAGCCGCGTGCCCAGCAGGGAGAGGAGGTGGGTTGTTGATCGGCCAGGCCATCTGGGCCACAGCTGCTCAAGGAAGGGGAGGGTCCAGTTGACGCTAGCCATGGCTGCTGTTTGGCTGACAGCACTTTTCAAACCCTACCCACCATCATTTCAGTGAATCCTTCCCCCACCCTGGGGGTTAAACTAAGCAGGGCAGGTCATTCCCATTTTACAGGTAAGGAAAGTCAGGCTCAAAGAGGGGCAGTGACTTGTCCAAGACTACACAGCTGCTAAGAGACCCGGTGAGACTGGAGCCAGGACACGCTACATCACCACACTGCTGCCTCCTGCCTGAGTCAACGAGGAGAAAGGAGACGGAGTGCGGAGCTGGAAGCCCTCCGTGTGCCCTGCGTGCCCAGCTGAGCTGGGGAGGCCTCCAGCCTAGCACGGGGGCCACGGACACGGGCCGGAGGTCAGAGCAGTGAACCTAGAGCTGAGCGCAGCTTTCACGCTGGCATCCTGGGGTGCTGGCCTGGCCAGCTGGGTGGCCTGCAAGTTGGAGCAGCAGGTCTGGACCTGTCTCACCCGGGAGAATTAGGAGGTCACTGTCAGTGTGTCAGCCAGCAGGAGTTTACTCTGTGCCTCCAACGTGCTGCTGTGGGTTTCCAACGGGCAGAGCCTGGGGGCAGATCACACGAAATCCAGGTGGGCTCAACTGACGAGCTAGATTTTTAGGACCAGGCCCCCGACCTCACACACCTCACCAGGACCCAGGGAGGGAGGGGCGTTCAGCACTGTTTTTGTGGGTATAGTGATGATGATTGTGATGGCGGCGATGATGATGATGGAGATGGTTTGATGATGGTGATAGTGATGGTGATGATGGTGGTGGTTGTGATGATGATGGTGGGGATTTGATGATGATAGTGACAGTGATGGCGATGATGGTGATGGTGGTGGTGATGGTGGTGATGATGATGGTGGGGATTTGATGATGATAGTGACAGTGATGGTGATGATGGTGGTGATGGTGGTGATGATGATGGTGATATGATGATAGTGACAGTGATGGTGATAATGGTGGTGATGGTGATGGTGATGATGATGGTGATGATGGTGATGGCAATGATGGTGATGGCAATGATGGTGATGGCGATGATGGTGATGGCGATGATGGTGTTGGTGATGATGGTGATGGCGTTGATGGTGATGGCAATGATGGTGTTGGTGATGATGGTGATGGTGATGGTGATGATGGTGATGGTGATGATGGTGATGGTGATGATGGTGATGGTAATTTGATGATGATAGTGACAGTGATGGTGATGATGGTGATGGTGATGATGGTGATGGCGATGATGGTGATGGTGATGATGGTGATGGTAATTTGATGATGATAGTGACAGTGATGGTGGTGATGGTGATGGTGGTGGTGATGATGATGGTGATGATGATGGTGATGGTGGCGATGATGATAGTGGTGATGGTAATGGAGATGATGGTGATAGCGATGGAGACGATGGTGGTGGTGGTGATGATGTCATCTGACATTTATTGAATGTTATGTACTCAGCAATGTTTTAAGCTCTTTAAACGGATATTCCTCTTTAGCTTTCATGATCACCCTATGAAGAATAGATTCCTTATTGCCTCCATTTGACAGAGAAGGAAGATGAGACTCAGGGAGGCAAATGATTTGTCCAGGGTTGCAGAGTGAGGAGAGGATGTGCTCGAGATTCACATCCACCGTGTCTGACTTGAGCATCACACTCTAACCCCAGCCTCTCCTGCCCTGGGCTTCCAGCTCCCCTGGGATAGAGCCTCGGTCTGAGCTGTCTCTTTATCCTCAGCTCTGAGCCCCGGCTCTGCACACAGTAGGTGCTGGAGGAAGGTCTGTTAGGAATGGTTTGTGCACGACGATTTGTACACATGTAAAAACCTACCTGGGTGTCAATGCATCACCTTTGCAGGTAATAAGCAACCAACTGAGATGAAATGCATGTGGATAAATCAATGAATTCGTGCAGTTGTTGGCCAACCCAGGCCCACTGGCTGGCTCTCCCTGGAAGAATCATTTCTGGGACATTCGCATCATCAGTTTTCGGACCAGCCAGGCCCCTCAGAATCTGCTGCCCCACCTCAGCCCAGTACCCCACTGACTGAGGGGCCAGGGTGCTCCCCAGGGTGCTGCCTTGTAAGGCCTCCATGCCGTACACGGAACGGAGGCTGGCGGGGCAGGGACGGGCATGCAGGGCAGGGCAGCTCTGATCAGCTGCCAGAAGAGAGGGGAGGGGAACACACTCTTCTCTAGACAAGCTGTTTGCTCACCAGCTGACTTTGGTAAAAGAAAAAAAATTCCTAGCTCCATCTGTTCCCAGAGCGGGGCTGGTGTGGGGCCTGGGGCTTCCTGCAGCTCGGGCAGCCAGACCCAGTTTCGGAATCGGAGACAGCTGCCCCCTGGATTATTTCAGGAAGCGGCTCAACTCCGAGGCACCCCAGCCTTCGAGGCATTTCCCATCGCTCCGAAGCTGTTTGCACACCCAGCCCAGGGCTGCCAGCGCCTTCTCTGGCCCTGGACGTCGTCCTGCTCAGCTCACTATAATTATCCTGGTTCCAGCTTCTGCTGCAACTTCTGCTGGAGCTGGATGTCTCGGGATAGAGGGGGAGAGGGCGTCAGGGTGATGGGCAGTGGACGAAGGGGAGGGAGGGCTCCCTACCCTCTCCCTTCTCAGCCTTTGTGGGACCACTTCCTCCACCCACGCCCAGGCACGGGGCCCCCAGGCACTCACCTTGTCCCACGGCGCATGCTCTCCCCACTCTCTGCTCAAGAGACGGGCCCACTGCTTTGTGAATGACAAGTTCCTGGGGTGGGTGGGATGAGGGTACCTTGGGCGGAAACAACAGCAGCAGAAAGGCCTGGGAAGAGGAATTTCAGGTGACTACCTGGAAGCAGTTTGGAAAGGTTAGGGCAGAGCAGGGAGGAGGGAATCGTTCAATGGGTGCAGAGTTTCAATTTTGCAAGATGAACAGAGCTCTGGAGATGGACAGTGGGGACGGTGCACAGTAATGTGAATGTACTTACTACTGCTGGGCTGCACATTTGAAAACGATAAGGTGGTACATTTTGCGTCATGTGGATTTTGCCACAATTGAAAAAATGAAAGAAACAAAGAGAAAGAAATGTAGGTGTGCAGCTCAGGGCTGGAGCTGGAGCCGAGATGGGAGAGTGACCCCCAGAGAGGAGGGCCAGGGATTGCAGACGCTGAAGACCTCACCAGGGAAGGCATGTGGCGTGAGAAGGACTGAGAGCCAACGCTACGTCTTCTGGGAAGGCAGAGGAAACAGCCCAGAGAAAGCCCAGGGGAGACTGGAAGGAAAAGCAAGGAAGCCTGGGGTCCAGTCATCCAAGGAAAAGCCTGGATCCAGGAGGCCGAACAAGGATGAGGCTGAAATGAAACCCCAGCTCCAGCAAGAGGAGGCTCTATTTTCCAGCCACGATGGAATAGCAGGGTCTGAGTTTACTGTTCTGTCTTCCAGACGAAATATCTGCAAGCAAAGGTCCTCAGCCCTGGGCGACAGGCAGCACAGGAGAGCTTTCCGAGAGAGGAAATGAAACAAGATGAGCCCAACGAGTGCCTGGAGAGTCAAGGAGGAGAGCCCAAACCAGCCCAGAGTCGGGAAAACCAAAGCAATTATGACTTGTGGGACACAGTCCTAGAGAAGAAGGAGCTGCCCAGAGAGAGAGCTCCGAAGATCAGCAGGAGTTCTCCTGGCGTCGTCGGTCAAGTGCCGACCTGCACGCGCATGCGAGGAAGCTGTCCTGGCGCGTGGTGCTGGGGAAGGGACCACAGGAAGGAGTAAGCAGCACAATCACTGGGGCTCAGCAGGCACCGCCTGCAATCCCGCCAGCCACAGAGGAAAGACCTCCTAATACCCAAGACACGGAAAGGGTGCTTAGATAGGTATTTCCTCAGTTATGTGGCCAGAGAAGTCCTAGACTAAAATCTGCCCTGGACTCACCCTCACAAAGCGAAAGGCAAGCCTCAGAAAGATTAACTGATTCCAAGTGACTCAGCTGCATCTGAGAAAGAACTCAGAAACATATACGGGAATATTGAAAACAACCAGTGCTCACCAGTGTAAATTTTCACAATGTCCAGCGTCCAGTTACAAATTATCAGACAGGCAAAAAATTAAGAGAACATGGATCATAACCAGGAAAAAAAGAATCAATCAATGGGGAAAAAATCCTAGAGATAACACAGATGGCAGAATAGTAGACAAGGATGTTAAAACACTATTATAAATAAACTCCATATGCTGATGAAGGTAGAAGATAAGTATGATGAGGAGAGAAATAGAAGATGTTTTAAAAGACTTAAATTGAACTTCCCTAAGTGAATAAACACAATATCTGAGATGAAAAATACAATGGGTAGGATTACAGCAGAGTAGACACCACCAAATAAAAGATCAATGAACTTGAAGACAGGGCAATAGAAATCATCCAAAATGAAGCGTGGAAAGAAAAAAGACTGAAAAAAAAAAAAATGAACATGGCAGCACGTTCCCGTCACCCCTGCGTGCCGTGTGTCCCCTTCTCCAGACCTGCCCTGGAAGCCACTGGTCTGCTTTCTATTGCCACCATTGCGCGTTTTCTAGAACCTTCTATAAACAGTATCATACAGCATGTTGCCTGGTGCCTGGTTTCTTTTCACCTAGCGTAATGCTGCTGATACCGTCCGCGCTGTTCCTTGTATCAATAACTCATCCCTGTTATTCGCTGCGCACAGCACCGTTGTGTGGTGGTACAATCTCTTGTTTATGCCCCTGCAAGTTTGGGTTCTTTTCAGTTTTTGTGTACAGTATTGCTACTCATGCACAAGTCTTGGTGCGGACATGTTTTCATTTTTCTTGGGTAAATACCTAGGACTGAAAATGGCTGGGTCATATGGTAAGTGCATGCTTTACTTGATAAGAAATGGCCAGACTGCTTTCCAAAGAGAATGTGCCACTTTGCATACCCATAGCAAAGTGCGAGAGTCCCCGTAGCTCCACATGCTTGCCAGCACTCGGCATTGTCAGTCTTTTCAATTTTAGCCATTCCAGAGAGCACAGTGGTATCTTATCGTGGTTTTCATTTCATTTCCCAATGACTAATGGTATTGAGCATCTGTGTTGGTCAGCTCGGGCTGCTATAGCAAAACCTGTCTTGATCGTTGCCGTGGCGGTTACACGACTGCATGCATCTGTCGGAACTCATCAAATTGTACACCTAAAATAGGGAAATTGTGCCATTGGCCAAATTATTCCTCAATCAAGCTATACAAAATTAAATAACTTAAATTTTTAAAAAAATCTGGTATCAAACAGAATGAGTGAGGACTTGGAGCAGCCAGGCCGGGCCAGCTTACAGGGGTGAGGCCACGTGGGTAGGGAGCAAAGACCCCAGGAAGCAGCACGTGGCCTTCAGGTTCCTCAGGTGAAGCTAGGTGCGAAGGGGAGAGGCTGAGCCTGTGCCCACAGCGAGCCCAGCACAGCGAGGGTGAGGCCTCAGGGGGCGCCTGGCTGGAGGGCACCTGAGCAGGGGAGGGCCTGGCTCCAGGGACGGGGGCCACAGCGGGTGTGGGAGGAGGGCATTTCCCAGGGGCAGCAGGGCAGGCAGGTGCAGAAAGAGGGTGCACGTGACAAGGCTGAGCGCACCTGGGACCCACGCAAGGCTGCAGTTTGTCCTGAGTCGGGAGGGTGGGGCAGGCAGACCCCGCAAGACCCCCAACACTCAGACACCAGCTCCCAGGGCTGGCCCAGGGCCACGCCCGGCTCCGGGTCTCACTCCCCGCAGGACGTCACCCGCCCCCCACCAGCTGGTGTGGCCCAGATGACCTGCCCCCAGCCCCTGTCCAAAGCCCCTCCACAAAGCCACCGCTGTCAAACTGTGACAACCCCAAACCTAGCGGCTCTCTCCTCCACAGGGGCCTGAGTGGGTGGGCGGGCGGGGGCAGCCCAGGGAGGAGCACAGCCCAGACGGCAGCTGCCCTCCCCGCCAGCCTCACCCCTGCCCGCCAGCCTCACCCCTGCCCGCCAGCCTCACCCCTGCCCACCTGCCTCACCCCTGCCCGCCAGCCTCACCCCTGCCCGCCTGCCCCACTCCTCCCCGCCAGCCTCACCCCTCCCCGCCAGCCTCACCCCCTGCCCGCCTGCCTCACCCCTGCCCGCCAGCCTCACCCCTCCCTGCCAGCCTCACCCTTGCCCGCCTGCCTCACTCCTGCCCGCCAGCCTCACCCCTTCCCGCCAGCCTCACCCCTGCCCGCCTGGCTCCAGCAGCTGGTTCTCATCAGATGTCAGCCCGGAGATGGGGGCCACCACCCCCCCTCCCAGAAGCCAGAGCTAGAACACCTATACACCTGTGCTCAATTCTACAATCTTCTTTTCTCTTTCCCTCCCTCCCTCCCTCCCTCCCTTCATTTCTTTATTTCTTTCCTTTTTTGGAAAAACATATGCAGAAAACAGAGTCTCACGAGATAGAGGGGGACCGGGGCTCTCTGGGGACAGACCAGAGACCACCTGGACCCACTAATCAACCAGAGATTTCTTCCTTGTGACTTTTGGGCAAAACTCATGATCGCAGCTGTAGGGGTTGGCCCGGGCCACGGCTCCTTGGCAAATAACTGAAGTCGCTTCTCGGAGGGCGGCGGGGGCTTGGTTTTGGAGCCGCGTGGGCTCCTGCCTCTGCGTGGTGGCGTGAGGGCCCAGCGGGGGGCAGCGTGGGCAGCTGGCAGGGCCTGGGCCATCAGCCCTGACGCCCGACAGCCCGACGCCCGTCAGCCCTGACACCCAACAGCCTGATGCCCCGGGTGCCGACGACGGCCTCCTCGAGGGGCTGCCGCCGCCCTGGGCCGGGGTGAGGGGCTGCAGGGGAATCGCAATGCGGGCTCAGCTCGGACTGACGCGTATTTAACGGCCCTCCCAGGACAACAGGCTCCCAGAACCCTCCCAGACATGCTTTTATTAAAATAAACTGGGCAAGGACAGATGTTGGCTCAAAACGCATCCACACCTAGTGGGTTCAGAGAGACTCAGACGATGGAACCAGGACACACGGGCAGGAGGGAGAACGAGTCACAAACACAGGAACACGGCAACCTGGGCCCTCCAGCTGGGCCTTCGAGGGGCCACGCAGGTCAACTCGGGGCTCCACGAGGCGTCCCGTCCACGTTCACTTTCAGCTTGTGCTTGCAAAACAGGCTGTAGAGCACACGCAGTGTGCTCTTGGCGTCCTTGTTCACGATGTCTGCAGGCCAGGGGTGGGGGGTGGGGCAGCGGGTCAGACCTCGGGGGGGGGGGTAGTGACCAACTGTCCTGTTTTGCAGGGGACTGAGAGGTTCCTGGCATGAGGGACTTTCAGTGCTAGAACCAGGAGCGTCGCTGGCAAACCAGGACCAGGGCCCAACAGGTGACCCTGCCTCCCCCCGCCGTTCCAGCCCCCCTGCACCCTCTGTGCTGGCCCCGACACAGCAGCTCCTCACGGGCTGGCGTCTCTGGACAGCCTGTCCCCAGAGAGCCCTATCCTCCTCTGCTGGGACCTCCCCACTGGGGCCACAGTCCCCTCCCAGGAGGCCTTGGCGAGGGCTCATCACCCACCCCACCAGGCAAGAGGGCTCCACCCACACCCAGCTCTCGGGCGAGGTGGCCACCCAGGGCCGGCCGCGGCGCTGGCGTCTGCCACACACTCACCTTCAGGGCTGATGGGGTAGCTGAGCAGGCCTTCGTCCCTCAGCAGCTCCAGGGCCAGGGTGACGTTGTGCAGCTACGATGACAAGGCCCCGTCAGATGTCAGCAAAAGGGGGCAGCCCCAGACCAGCCCCTGGGCCCCAAGAGCCAGGCCTGTCCCGTCATCCATGACGTCCACCTGCGTTAGCCCAAGCTCCTGCCCGAGGTGTGAATCCCAGACCACAACCGCAATCCACGGTCACCCAGTGTCCCCTTGCAGCCCCCATGGATGGGGAGCTCACCCCCTCACACGAGGGGCCCACACGTCATTGCTCGGCCACTCACAGGCCCTGCTCTGAGCGGGGGGTGGGCACACTCATGCATCGAGTGGCAAAGGCAAACAGAGGACGGCACCCAGCGGGGGCAGGGAAGGCTTCCTGGGGGAGGTGACACCTGGCGGGGAGTCCTGCCAGGTGAGGAGGCCCAGCCAGGGAAAGGAGCAAGGATCCGTGAGTGGCAGAGCACCCTCAGAAACAGCCGAGTTTCCCTGAGCAAAGCGCAGTTAGGAAATTAAGGCTAGAAATCATCACATCTGCTGTTTGTCCTATTCCTCCACGGTGCCCTCCAAACCGAAGATCACATCCCGGAAGAGCCGTCCCAGAGCCATCTTACCACTCTCTACCCAAAGCACCGTTTTTCTTTCACCCACAGTTTGAGGTGATGGAGGTAAAACTATCCTGTCCCGTGGGGCCAAGAGGAGGTCACGACCCAGGAGTTCAAATCCTCCTGGGGTAAAATAATTGAATGTGGAAGGCAGGCAAAGATTCCTGGGGTTTGGTTTCTGCAAAGCAAATGATCACCTCTACCCCTCCGTCCCTAACTTCTATTCCCGGAACAAATGACAACCTCGCACGAACACCACTGACAAGGAAGGCCTGATAATGAGAAATCCAATTTCAAGAGGCCACTCTGCCATGACAGTTCCGCAGGGGTCCCGCTGTCGGAAAGGGCTGTTGTTCCCGCCCCCTTCAGCTAACGACCTCTTTAGCATTTTTATTCTACATTCCGGGGGCCGAGATTTCCGTTCTTGGGGTCTGAGCTAAGGGCGGCTGAATTCCCCCCACATCTAATCCGGCTCACGTTCGGAAGCAGTTTCTCAAATCGGTGGGTTCCGCAAGCTGGCTGTGCGCAAAGAAGCCCGAAATTTTGTCCCCAGCTGGTAACTGGGGTTTGCATTGTGTGAAGTATCGACAGAGGCCTTGAGGTCCAGGGGAGCCCCAACACCCAAGGAACAAAGACAGGAGCCCGGGTGCTGCTCCGAGGCTGGGTTCTGAGCCCCTTGCCCCGGGGGCTCCTCCCCCTGCGGTGGCCCTGCCCTGCCCTCCTCCTCGCTCACACGCTCACGCCCTGCCCTGTGACAGGCAGGCAGGCCTGCCTTCCGGGCTCACCCGGCCGCTCCCTCGGCAGTGCTCCATCTCCCTCAGCTCCGGGTTCTCTCCGCCCCTCTTCCCCGGGCGAGGCCTCGGCCCTCCCGCCTGGACCAACGCCAGCCGCCAGCCCGCAGGGTCCACGTGGGCACTCCTGACTTCCGCCCCCAGCCCCTGCAGCCAGAGCGAACCAGGGAGGCCTCCCTGAGAGCTTCCTGTTCTGTCCCCTCGAGACTTTGCTGACACCGGCCCTCCCCTCGGGAGCTTCCTCCCAGCCCTGCAGACGAGACCCCAAGCGACCTCCCAGCCCAGCTCTGATGCAAAGCCTCTCCTGACTCTTGGGATCACACCAGCCTCTCTCCTTCCCGTCCCCCTCGGACCCGCACACCACGAGCCAGCGCGCTCCACTGTGGCCCTGGCAGTCCTCGCGTCACTGGGAGGGACTGCGGTGGGTGTGCGCGGGGAGGGCCCTGAAGGCAGGAGCTGTGCCCGGTTATCTCTGTGTCTCGCCGCACTGGCCTCCACACCCGCCCTCAGGGAACGGGACATGCGTGCAAGGGTGGACGGGTGGACGGGCAGGTGGACCAATGGACAGGTGGATGGACGAATGAAGGGATGGATGGGGGATGGATAGGTAGGTAGGTGGATAGGCAAGTAGGTGGTTGGATGGATGGATGGATGGATGGGCAGGTGGATGGATGGATGGATGGATGGATAGGCAGGTGGTTGGATGGGGGGATGGATGGGGGATGGATGAGTGGATGGAGGGATGGACAGGCAGGTAGGTGGACAGGCAGGTGGACGAATGGGCAGGTGGGTGGATGAATGGATGGATGGATGGATGAATGGGCAGGTGGATGGATGGATGGATGGATGGGCAGGTGGTTGGATGGGGGATGGATGGGGGATGGATGAGTGGATGGGAGGATAGATAGGCAGACATATAGACAACCAAACTTCCCCCCGACCCTTCGCTTCACCTGGAAGTGAATACACAGACCGGTTGTGCCAGTTCTGTAGATCTGTCTACCCAGAGTAGACCGTCAGGGAAGATCTTTGGGAAACTTACCATTTCTGCAGGAGAGTTGGGAGTGAGGTAGAATTCCTTTAAGTGCAGAAAGAAGCCTTCCAGTTGTCCAATCAGCAGGAGTAAGATGACTCCATCTGCGAACTACAGAGGACGGGGCTGGAGGCTCTCATCTGGGAGAGGCCGGATCCAGACAGGCTGTGTGGCCCTAAGGAAGCCACACAACCTCCCGAGCCACAAGTTCCTTTTTGAGAAATGGGGAAGACATTCCCAACCCCACGGTGCTGCTGTAAATAGTGGGTACCAAGCGCTTTAGGCTGCCTGGTACATAGTACACACTCAATAAAAAGCCATTTCTAAACTCACTGTGGAATAGCCTCGTATCATTTTTTAAACAACACACGGTTCCATGAGCTACAGAAACACAGGGGAAAATAGAGTTAAGTGTAAAATTACCCCATCAGGAAAAGGCAGACAACCTCACGCCGGCTCAAGCTGCTGCCGCCACATTAATATTTCTGTGTGTTCTGTCTGTATGCTCAGAGATAAAGCCGTCGTCCCTGCCACCTGCATGTCGTATGCTAATGTATCCCACTGAATCTCTTCAAAGTTACAAAACACAAGACGGATATTGGAGGGAACCAACATTCGAAGTCCTTAATGGAATTTC
Source organism: Cheirogaleus major (assembly GCA_963574435.1). NCBI lineage: Eukaryota > Metazoa > Chordata > Mammalia > Primates > Cheirogaleidae > Cheirogaleus > Cheirogaleus major. Next base: position 15,811 of record CAUYPO010004855.1, read on the forward strand.
CTCCTATTAAATCTGTTCCAATGTTATTAGTTTGGGCCTGAAATCTCTTCCGCCGATGTTCCTTGGGAATACGACTGGAGCGCCAGAGACTCCAATATCCTCTCTTACTGAATAGTCTCTAAATGCCACATTTGCATGTGCCGTTACCCTCCGAGAGCCATTATATTCGCAAGGGGGAGACAAAGATGAAACAGGTGCAATGCAAACCTAAGAGACTGTCCTGTTCATACCCGCATAAAATGTAATAAAGCTGCAAACTATCGTTGACTGCATGCCCACAGCATGCCAGGTAATATGCCAAACACCGCCTCGTGTATCACTCACAGTTCTGTGAGATTGATATCCTTGTACCCATTTTATAAGAAGAGGAGCCTGAGGTTCAGAGAAGTCCAGTAACTTACCCAAGGTCACACGGCTAATGTGGAGGATGTGTCCTCGGAGCCCGAGGGTCATAAGTGGCAAAGGCAGGATGGGAACGTGGTCACCTGGCTCCATGGTATTTCTATCCTACCACGTTGCCACCATATCACACACAAACTTCTCTTGTGGCCACCATGGGAGGTGGGTATAAGCACACACTCTGCTCCCAGCTGCCTGGGTTCAAATCCCAGGTCCACCATTTATTCTGTGTGATCCTGGACAAGTTAATTCACCTCTCTGGGCCTTAACATCCCCATCTATAAAATGGAGCAGCATCAGCTCCCACCACACGGGTTGTTGGGAGGGTTCCATGAGTTCACGTGTGGAAAGCACTCTGCTCGGGGCCTGGCACATAGTGGGGGCTTTACTGGCTTTAGCCACCAGGATAGGAGCACGTCAGCCCCACCCCTCGCTGGCCACTGCCCACCCAGAGCGCGTCTGAGGGGTCGGCAGCCCCGGCTGAGAGCTTCCTCAGCCATTCGGTGCAGCACGTGGCGGAACCCAGGCAGCCTGACGCCCACAGCGCCACGTCCAGTTGAGGCCGCCGGTGCCCAGCAGGCTCCAGGGCCCCCCCCGAAGGCCCCAGGCTGAGCTGCCCTGCTCCTGTCTCCGTCGCGGAACACCACGGGGGCACGGCAGCCAGCTGCACGATGCTGGCCCCCAAGGTCCTGCTCCTGCCCAGGGGACAGTTTGGTTTGAGTCCGCCGCGGCGGGCTGAGCTCCACGGGTCCACGTGAGAGGCGCGGAGCCGCAGACGGCGGGGCTGCACCGTGGCCCGCTCCCGGCACCCGCACAAACCAACCAGCGCTGTGTGACCGCACATGGCACGCGGGGAAGGCCCGTGCGCTTTCGGTCCTGGTATCTGATGGTCTAAGATGAAGTATGAAAACAAGCACCACCATGAAAAGCAATAAGGGCTGAAACGCCTCCAGTTTTGTAACGTGCTCCCACGGTCCCTGCCGCACAGGGTCCCACCGTGTCCCCAGGGGGGCACTGCTGCCTGCCAGCCACACCCCGGCCGGGGGGGAGGGCCCCAAGGCTCCAGGGTGTGACGAGACCCCCAGACCACACAGCGGGGTCCCTCTCTCCTCCCTGCACCAAGAGGCCCCTCCCTGCCTGGTGACCCCACAGTGAGCCCCTACCTGCGTGTCCAGACTCTGCACGGACAGGCCCAGGCAGCCCAGCTTCTGGTTGACAAAGCTCACGATGGCCTAGCCAAGAAGAACAAGGGCCCCAGGCCCGGGTCTCGGGTGTGCGACCTTCCCGCCTGGGTGACAGAAAGCACCCCGCCCCCAGCACCCAGCAGCACGTGCTGCACGGCAGGTGTGGAGCAAGGGACATTTCTCTCCCTCGGGGGGCGGGGGGCAGAGCCACCTGGCGCTGTGACGTCCCCTACCTCTTTCACCGCATTCACTTTCTCCGGAGCCAGCTTAAATAATTCATCAAAGACGTCCTCTGCAGACACAGACCAAATAAACGCCTCATTACGACACCATCATCTTTGTGCCAAACAGGGAACGTCTTTTCACAAAAGTTTCTTGGCATGACCAGCCCGGAGGGAGGGAGCTGTAGTTTTAGATCCTGGTTCTTGAATAAAACGGGCCTGGATGTGAGTCACCACTGCCCGGCTGTGTGGCCCGGGGGGAGTCACCTCCCCTCTCTGTGCCTCAGTTTCCTCATCCCTAGAGTATGGCTGGCAACACAGATCAAACGTGATAGCAGGTAACACACACACCCGGCACAGTGCCCGGGCGCGCGGCAGGACTTTGGTAGGTGTCTGTGTCTTCCGCAGCGGACGCCAGTCCCGGTGCTCGCCCGGCCACACCCTCCCGTGGGCGCCGACCGCCCCCCCTCCCAGGGCCCTCCGGGTGCTGCCACAGGCGGCTGGCCAGGGGCTGACGGGGGTCCAGCCTCCTCCCCGGTTCTCGACTGGCAGAGGGAGGAGGGAGGAGGGCGGGCCCTCCCACGAGTCCGAACGCCAGCTCGCTCATCACCCGGGAACGGCGGCTCAGGCCCCGGGGCCAGACGCAGGCGCCCCTTGGCGCACAAGCTGGGTTCCCGCTATTCACAGCGGACACCCTTCCCGTGGGGACGCCGGCCCTCGGGCACCGGATACCCAGACTGGCCCGAGTTTACTGCGGCTCTGCCGCTCAGCTGCTGTACGACCCTGAGCAAGTCGCGCCACGTCTCTGTGCCTCAGTTCCCTGTTTGTGAAGGGGGAAGACTCAGGCGCAGATAGCGTCGTGTTAAAATGCGTAGAGCCCAGTACACACAGTGGAGACACCGGTGTCGCGTCCAGACCTCTCGGTCTGCGTTCGGGGAATGGCGTCACTCAAAGAGCCAGGCGGCGGGAGGCAGATGCGTGCTCAGAGGACGCCCTGCTCCATGTCCCTGCCCCCGCCCCCTGGGGACACCATCGGCCTGCCGCCCTCTGCCCGAAACACTGCTCCCCCAGCAACCCCACGTCATACCGCCCCTCCCCCTGCATACACAGACCCCGCAGCCCCTCCCCCATTCGGCCTCCCGCAGCCCCCACTCTCAGCTCCTCCCAGGTCATTATTTCCCCCTCTGCGGGGGACGTGCTCCTTAGAGCCCCCGCCATGGTCTGTGTCTGAGCGGGGGGTGCGGGGTGGGAAACAGTGGCAGGACGGGTGGGTGGACGGGTGGGTGGACAATGGATAAACGGACGGGGGCTGAGCAACCGGCCAGGCCGCCTGACGCACGGATGGATGAATGAAAGAAATAGCAGCCGATCGATCGATCGATTGGCGAACGGCTCTGGCGCAAGAGCAGAAGCCACGTTTCTGCCCATTCACTCACTCTGGGGCATTCGCTGCGTGCCGAGCACACTCACGAATTACCTCCTTCAACCCTCACCACCCGGTTAAGTGGTGGGCGCCATTATGAATCCCATTTTACAGATGAGGAAACTGAGGCACAGGCAGGTGAAGCCACTTGCCCTAATGAGTGTGGGAATGCGTGTGGGGACCCCCCAGGCCACCCGGCTGCAGAGCCCACACACTCGGCGGACGCCCCCATGCCTGCCCACAGGACAGCACCGTGAGAAGGAGGAGCCCCGCGGACGGACGGACAGACAGAAGCAGGGACAGATGCTTGAGGTGCGAGTAGCAGCGCCCGAGGGAGAGGAGAGGACACCCGCCATTCCGTGTCTGCGCCAACACGCTCGGGCAGGAGAGATCTCCTCACACGATGCGAGTACTCACTTGAAGGCTGGTCCTTGTCTGTGCTACAGGGGACATTGCAGAGGGAAAAAAGGAAATAAATGGTTAAAAACCCAGCAGACCTATAATTTCTTAACATGACGAGCCTCGGTGCTGGCGAGGGCGCGGAGAGACTGGGCTGCTCGTGGTCTCCCTGGCAGCTCGGGGCAGGGCTTGGTGGAAAGAAACGTGCAAAAATCGGTCCACACCCTTGCCCCGAGGCTGCCACGCCTGGAAACATTGGGATTTCCCTGTTTTTGTGGTCGCCGTTTCGCCTTGAGGAGGGCGGGCCGCTCAGACGGTGAAGTGCACGAATGGTCGTGCAGCTCGCGCGGCTTGTGCACGAACACACAGCGCGCGGCCACCACCCGCGCCCGAGGCAGAGCCTCCCGCACCCCGTGTGCCCTCTCGTTCCCTACACGTCCCTGTGTCCCCCACACGGAAGCCACGGCTGCGGTTTCTCTCGCCATCCCCGTCCCGCAAGTTCACGTAGGCGAATCCATGCGGCATGTCCTCTTCCGTGCCTGGCTTCTTTCACCCGTTTTTATTCTCTTTGAAAGTTTTTCCTTTGATTTTTTGTTATATTTTTAGCCCTCCTTGTGCCCCACGGAAGGGAGGTTGTCTGGGTCCAGGGGGCCAACGCCTTGACCACGGCCCACAGAGGGGGGAGTGGGCCACGTGGGCGGAGACCGGCAGCAACCCAGGGCTCTGCACAAAGGCCCCGCGCCACCCCTGCCAGGAGGGACAGACACCCCTGCGCTGTCCCCGCAGCCCTAGTCGAGCCTTCAGGGGACGGCAGCCCCGCCAACACCTTGGCTGGGACCCTCGAGAGACTGTGAGCCAGAACCACGCGGCTGAGCTGCTCCCGAATCCCCAGCCCACAGAAACGCCGCGGACAATAAATGTTCGCTGTTGTTTTACACTGTGACTTTTGGGGAAATTCGTTACACGATAATCAATAACTACTATTAATACAAGAAGTCAGAAAACCCCCGACACCACCTGGCAGCTGCCAGAGCACTGGGGTGACACCCCACAGCCGTTCACCCAGCTGCACCCTGACCAGAGCAGGCGGACGAGGCCATCCCTCTCGAGGTCCCGCCTGTCCTCCGCGGCTCTCAGATGGGCACTATGGGAGCTCTTGAGCCAGCCTTGCATTCCTGCACAGAATCCCACAACCGTCAGCGGCGGATGGTATTTGGCCTAAGTCTAAGTTCACAAAGAGAGAAACTGAGGCCCAGGGCCACGGACCCAGCCGTGCAACCCTGGGCACGCCCTGCCTGCTCTGAGCTTCCATAAGCTGCAAGAACTGACCCCGCCTGGCTGGACTCTGAGGGCTCAAACATTCAGCCCACGCCCTGCGCATAGTAGGCCTTCAGTAGAATTCAGAAAAAGAACAGGAACCCACAAAGGTCCGGCCAGTGGCCTCCTCCCCACCCATCCAGAAAGCTGCGTGGACGAGACCGAGCCGGGCAGCGGGGGACAGTCTGGGTGGGCAGGCCGGCGGGACAGCCACGCCCTGGCCACGCCCGGATCTCTGCTGCTCCCGCAGCTGTGCACGGCAGAGGGACGTTCTGCCCCACCAGAGAAAAGACATTACGATTCACTGGGCAGAGCCTGCACCCCAAACCCAGGGGGCCCCACCCCAGAAGATGCGGCAGGGTGGCTCGGAGGGGGTCAGACAGAGACGGGGGCAGGGTGGCAGCCGTGGGACATAGGGCTCCCGCGTGCTACCGCAAGAGTGAGGGGTCCGTGTGGCCCTCCAGGGGCTGAGAGGAGGCCGCAGCGTGCGGGGGCCCTTCCCACGGAGGCCAGGCAGACCTGCCCCCCACCCCGCCTGCACCCACCCTGCAACGCCCAGCAGGGTGTGGGCCTCGTCCCGCCTCACCTCCTGTCCGTGAGTTGTTCCAACAGCTTCTCCGACTTCAGACCACTCTTGGTGCTCTAAGACAGAACGAGGAGGAAGAAATTGCGTAATCCCAGGAAACTCTGGGCCCCAAAGCAGCCCGAGGGACCGGTTTGCTCTGCCTCACCCCTGTCCGGGAGGGGCCTCCCGGGTGGCCCTCAGCCCTGTGGCCAGGCTCAGCTGTCCCTCCCCAGGAGCCTGGAGCCCCTGAGGGCGGGGATGGTGGCTGCCTCATGGTGGGAGGGGCAGTGCCAATGAACACAGCTGATGTGAATGAGTGAATGAATGAGTGAATGAATGAAATCACCTCTGATGCACGTAGGAAGTAAAAAGAGAGCCACGAAGCTGCTCCATAGAGACTTTTAATCAGTGGTTTTGGAAACAACAGAAATGCCTTTGGCTTTGGCTGGACGTGGCTTATTCTGTTGGGGCAGGCCAAAGGCAGGCCCTGGGACGTGGACCCAGCACGCCAGGGACCCAGAGGCTGGGGGAGCAGGAGCAGGTGGGTCCCTGGCTGTGGGCTCAGCGTCTACCCAGACGGGGACCCAGGCTCCCGGGGCATTAGCTACAGCACAGCAGGGCACAGGCTCGAGCGTGTCCACGGTGTAGACATCCCAGAAGGCCCCCGAGAGAGGACGGGGGGCTGCCCAGCTGTCAGCGCTCTAGCGCGGGGGCAGGGCTCTGGACTCAGCGGTGCGAAGGCTCCCGAATGGCCACGAACAGATGGCCCCATGTGGCCCAGGTGCCACGGCTTGCCACCAGCCTCTGCCCAGGCAGATCCCATCTGCTGAGGCCAGGGGGCGGCTGGGCCTCTGCCGGACATCCCAGCTCCAGCCAGCACCCCACGACCGTCCCAGTGGGACCTGCCAATACCCACGGCTCCCTGACTGCCGGGGGCAGCAGTGTGGCCCCAAGATGCCCGGCCGCCCCGTGCATATACGGGGGTGGCATTACCTCGATGGTGATGACCTCCACCTGGACACCGGCCGGGAGGGGCAGGTTGGGCTGGAAGCGCTTGGCCAGGGCCACCAGGAGGTGCAGGGTGGCCAGCAGGTCCTTGTTGAAGATGGCTGGGGGGGGAGAGGAGCGCCGGTAAGAGCCGAGGGGGCCGACACCGCAGCCGAGTGGGGGCTCCGCATCGTGGGAGCAGCCCCCTGCAGCCCGGGCTCTGCGCCCAGCCCTCCCAGCTGCCTGGAGACACATGCTCAGAGCCCTAAACGTACCCACACTTCGCCTGGGTCATCCCACTTCCGCGAACACAGCCCAAGGGTACAGCCCGCCTTGCGGACAGGGCTGCAGACACAAAGTCGGTCACGGCGGCGCCGTCTACAGTGGGCAACGACTGAAGTCCGAGGGTAGGGCGCCCGTTAGATGTAAGTGATGGACTTAACTCAGGGCCAACGCTAGCTGCGTCGGTTCCTGAATGTGAGACTCTAACCATGGATGGAGGGCATGAGGCCCATGTTGGAGACCAGCTGTCACACCAGCGCGCCCGCCTTGCAGAAGCCTCTTAGCGCCTCCCAGCCCGGTTCCCCCACCTGGCACACGGGGTGCAAACTGAATGGACGGGAGTCTGACGGGGCGGGGAGGGATGGCGGGTGCTTTGCACACTCTCGGTTCTGCACCAGCTGGCACTGCGGGTGTCATTCCACAGATTAGCGGAAGGGGACAGTTGGCACCCATCTGACAGGGCTGGCGGGCGCGCCTGGTCCTTGGAACTCAGGAGAGGCTATCAGATCGGCAAGGCTGTCGCCTGGGGCTGCGGTGAGACCCTCAGGGTGCAGACTGCTGGGCTGTCCGCTCCCCAACCAGATCCTGGCCTCCCCTGCTCTTGGCTGCTGAGGCTCCCCCCCCCCCCGGGCGGAGGATGGGCACCTCTGGGTAGGTGAGGAGCCGTGGAGCCCGACCCTCCCGGCGCCCGGCCGGCACCCACGTACTGTCCACGCTCCACTTGGCCTGCGGCTCCTGCAGCTGCAGACTGCGGTTCACGGCCTCCAGGACCACCTGGAGCTTGTGCCTCTGGCTGGCGGCGGTCAAGGCGATGTCCTGTGCCTCCAGCTTGAGCGCTGCCAGCTTCTCTGCGGGCGGGAGAGGGCCTTGAGGGCCCCAGGGCAGGTGGCACGGCAGGGAACCTCAGGGACCTTCCAGGAGGCTGAGCCCGGCCAGTGCTTCAGACAACGAGAGCCCGGGAGCGCGTTCCCGGCGCCCGGCCCTGGTCACCCCCACGGCAGCAAGCAGATGCGCCCACCCTCTCGGGAACACCCCGTCCACACACAAAACAGGATCGATGGGCACGCAGGCCGTGGGATGTGAGCAAGCCACAGCCCTCTGAGCCGGCCCAGCTCACCTAGACCACCCTGTGCCCAGCCCTTGGCCTTCTGCACAGCTGCATCCGCTCATTTCCACAGGCGGTGTGGCTCGGTGGGAAAGGCCCACATCCCTGGGCTCGAATCCTAACTCCCCTGCTATCTTGGCTATAAGACCTTGCACAGGTTACTAGGCCTTTCCGAGCCTCAGTTTCCTCATCGTGAAATGGGCTTAGTGACAGTGCAGTGCTGTTCCGAGGATGACTTGGTACCTGGGAAGTGCCCGGGAAGCGTTAGCCCGGCTAGCGAGGTCGCCGGGCAGCTCAGCTACAAAGAGCTCAGCAACGTCGCCAAGCCTGCCCCAGGCTGAGTGCCGACGGGCCCGTCCCTGCCCTCCAGGGCCACAGCTCTGTGCAGGAGACACTCCTACAGATGAAACCTGACCACACAATGGCCAAGGGAGGGGTGACTCCGGGACTGTGGGGCAGACCGGCCAGGGGCCAGGAGGTGGCCCTGAGAGTGAACGGTCCCGTCAAAGCACGCTGGAGCTTACAAGACAGAGGCAGGAGCACCCCAGGCCAGACCCGGCCCTGCCCCAGCTGCCCCGGCCTCTCACCCGGACCACCGGCTTCCTCTCCAGCAGCCCAGGGCCGCCTGAGGGTGGGTTTCTTTATCTCCCGGAGCCTAAAAACCATGGACACTCAATGAATGAGAGGCAGTGTGTGTGGCGGAGGCCCATCTAGAAAGTGAGACAGGTGACCCTGAACCCGGGCGGTTGCGAAGCCTGGAGGGGGCACGCTGGGCAACGGGGCTGGGCAGCCCCCGAGCAGCCGCTTACGGAACAGGTGGTGCAGGATGAGCCCGTCGAACATGTCCTCCTCCAGGCTGCGGACCACGATGTGCTCGGTGAGGAGAGTGGCGTTGATCCACTCCATCAGCACCTGCAGGCCCCAAGAGACAGCTGACCGGGGGTGGGGGGCACTTCTCACCTGGCCCCCATCTGGCTCGGCTCTGTCCTCGCCTGGAACACCCTCCTCCCACCTGCTAACTCCTACACATCCTTCAAGGCCTGGCCAAACGTCACCTCCTCTGGGAAGCCCTCCCTGATCTGCCAGGCTGAGTCGGGGCCTATTCTGGGCTCCCGCAGAACCCTGCTTCTCTCCGTCACAAGCCTGAGCTCTGTGGGGTTGTCGTTATTACATGTGAAAGTGGGGTGCTACTGAACAAAGACCTACAAATGTGGAAATGGCTGTGGAATTGGGGGGTGGAAAGACTCAGAAACGGATGCTTGATGGAAAAGCCTAGATTGCCTTGCAGGGGCGGCTGGTAGAAATACAGAGGTTCAGGGTGCTCCTGGCAGGTCTCAGGAGGAAGTGGGGGTGTGTTACCGGAGCACAGAGGACAGAGGTGGGACAGAGTGATGTGTCCACAGGCCAGGGAGCCGGGGTCTGGCACCCCCAGAGCTGGGAGAGGCACAGGACGGGTTCTTCCTCCAGTCCCCAGTGGAACCGAACCTGCCGACACCTTGGCTGAGGACCTCTGGCCTCCAGGACCGTGAGGCCGCATGTTTCTGTGGGCCTAAGCCACCCAGCGTGTGGCGTTTGTCACGGCAGCCCTAGAACGCTCACGTGGGGCTGCTAGTGCCCCACACCCAGGCGCTGCCCCTGGGGTGCCCTGGCCCGCTCCCCCTGCAGCTCTGGGGGGGCTGTCCCCACCCCGATGGCACTCAGAGTCCCAGGGATTAAGGCCCCACCGCTGTGAGCAGGTGGTGTGCAAATACCCAGGCTTCTTGCCCCTCAGGCAGGGGTCCCCAGCAGGCCACAACCAGCTCAGTCACCCCCCGTGCCTGCCGGCCCTTTCCCTCCCTTGTCCCCTGAGATCACCTCCCGGATCAGCTACTCACACTCGAACTCTCCTCTCAGCATCAGCCTGGGGGGAGCCCAAGCTAAGGTGGCAAGTCAGCACCCACAGGTTTCCCAGGAGGCACCGGGGTGGTTCTTCCCTGTGTCCCCAGTGCACGGCACGGGGCTGAGCCAGGCGTGCTTGCCGAGGGTGGGGATGGGGGATGGAAGGAGTGAGGGAATGGGAAGGAGAATGGAAAACGGCCCACAAACCCTCTGGGTATGGAAGATGGTGTAGGCCAGGAGGCCTCCCTGGAGGGGGCAACAGAGAGGCCGCAAGGAGACTGCAGAGGAGGCTGAGGGAAGGAGGCCCCAAGCCCGCCTGTGCCCAGCTGGCCCAGCGGCCACATAGCAGACCCTGTGACCAAGGAGAGAACTGAGCACTGGACAGCTCGGGCCACCACTGCCCTGTCACCACGGCAACTGGGCAGGCAAAGGGGCCGACAGCCTGGGTCAAACCCCTGCTCTGTCACCAGGCAGCCATGCACCTGCACAGGAGAGGTCACCTCTCTAGCCTCGCTGTCCCCTCCCAGGGACACAGATCCCCTCAGGTCCCATGAGGCTGCCGGAATGGTGCATGTGAAGGTACACAGTCAGTGCTCAATAAACGCTCGTTCATGCAGCCATTCAACAGGCCTCCCGGGACCTACGGGGGTCACCGCCCGCCAGCCTGAGGTCGGGGTGGGGGTGGGGGTGGCCTGCCGGCTCTGCCTGGCGGAGGCAGGGGCCGGGTCTGCCCACGAAGCCGTCTCTGGAGGGGCCGGGGCTGCTGGGGGCGGCTGTACCTTCTGCAGCTCTTCAAATTTGGGGTCCTTCCGGGAAGTGGGCAGCAGGTATTTCTTCTTTCCTCCTGGAAGCAGAGTGGGCAAGTGGGCACCCTATAGGGTGCTCGGCAGCTCTCCCCGCAGGCCACCCACAGGGCCAGCCCCGGCCCCACGGGGACCTAGGTCCTGCCACTTTGACCTTCGACCCAAACGCCCGTCCCTCACGTCCACGCCCGGCCCCCGCGGCCCCCATGAGCGCCAGCTCAGCCCCGCGCACCGCAACGCTGGTGTTTTGAGACGTGCTCAAACTCACCAATTATTTCTTGATTCTCTGAAAGGCAAACTTATCTGGGTGTCGTGCATTGTATCTGGCCCTGCCCACTTATGTCAAATGAAACCAGAGGCCAGAGGGGCCACCGACATGCCCAGGCCCCCAGGCTGCAAGGAACTGAGGTGGGACCTGACCCAAGTCTGCCTGCCCCCGCGTGGGTGAGACCGGGCTCCGAGGCCCTGCAGCTCCCCTTCCCCGAGGCCTTGGTCAGCAGCTTCCCACATTTTGGGCTCATGGAACCCACAGAATGTCAGGGCCGAGAGGGACCGCTGAGATCAGTTAGTCCCAATGTACCTGGGGGAAACTGAGTCAGCAGCAGGGACTGCCTGGCCTAAGTTGACAAAAATGCATCTCCTCTCACATGATCCAGGTGGGGGCTTTTCCTAGATGTTCTAGAAACCTTTGAGGATTCCCCAGCCCCATGTCTTCTGACAAGAAAGAAGGCGAGAGAGTCGCCTGCTAACCTCAGGGGACAGGCTCTCAACAGACACCTGGGAGAGTGCGGAGGGAGCAAAGGAACAAATGAGTGGACGGACGGGTATGGAGCCACCCGCTTCCCGGAGCAGACTTCTTGCCACTCAGAATTATCCCGTGTCTGGCTTTGCTTGCCAGAACTGTGGGTATCTCTAAGTCAACTGCAGAACAAAAAATAAATGTTTTTTCTAGTAACTAAATTCTGCCACCCTGTCCCCACGAATTAACTCCACACTGTCTGTCCCCAAGATGCTTTCCAGCCTCGAACGGTCTGCAAACAACACCAGACAGTGGGGACGTCAGCCGGGAGCCTCTGGACGAAGCCCGGCCCCTCTGGCGTCTCAGCGCGCTCGGCGCCCTCTTGGCGCTGGATTCTTGCTCCTCGACGCCTACTTTAAGAGGCGGAATTCACAGGGTCTAGAGACTGTTGCATTCTGCTCTTTCCCCTTAAACACTTCACACCTTTTCTTCTTCATCACGCGTGTGCTCTCATGGTCACACAGACCCTAGTGCGTCCAGCTAAAGCCCTTCCCGCTGGCACCCGCCGGCCGCGCCCTGGTGTGCTGTTGTCTGTCCCTTTTAGAGCACACGGTGGTAGTGACGGCCCTGGGTACCTGCTGTGTCTTCCTTTGGAACCCTCTCCTAGGACGGAGATTTGGGGGCAGTGGTCACAAATGCCCCAAAGGGCTCATAAAGGGTGACCCACCCCACTGAACTGCTCTGACCCCAGGCCCACCCTGCTGTTTAGAGCCCCACTCGTGGGGGGAGCAGACCAGCAGCCCACGTCCTGCGGGGTGTCAGATCCTGCGTGGGGGGCGTGGACCCTGCACGCTAGGCCCCTCCTTGGGTTCAGGATGCAGCTGCAATGCTTACTAACAGAGTGGCCTGTTACTCTGGCTTGTTACTCCCTGTGCCTCAGTTTCCTCGTCTGTAAACAGGAGGCCATGACGCCCACCCTCAGGAACGCGTGAGTGCTTAGCGCGGAGCCAGCACAGAGCAGGCTCACAGCAGTCAGCGTTCATCGTCACGGTCAACATCGTCCCTAGCCTGGACGATCTCCCTCCAGCCTGGAGGTGCGAGGCCACGAGGGTGACCCCGCAGACGGTTCCAGGAGCAGCAGGTGGGGCGAGCAGAGCGCGGAAGGCAGAGGCAGGGGAGCAGGACGGGGGTGACATCTCGGAAGCAGCGCACGTTCCCGGGCACAGCCAGGCGGCTCTGGCCGTGCAGACCCTCGCCCTCCGCCCCGCCCCGGCGCTCAGACCCGCGCGGCGCAGCACCTTGCGGGATCTCCTCCTCCACCGCCTTGGGGAGCTGCAGCAGGTTGTAGACGGCCTCCGGCTCCATCGTCTCCCGCGCCTGCCCTGGAGGATGCGGAGACAAGAGGCCCTGACCTCACTCCGTGCTCGTCATCTCCTAAGCAGGAGGCTCGGAACAGGGGGGAGCTCAGCCATGTGGCCCAGTCACTGCAGCGGCCTAGGCCGGGGACAGGGCACCTGGCGGGAAGGGGCCCGGAGCCAAACCTCGCCGGCCGGGGGCACAGCCCAAGCCAGGGCTTGGCGGGGATGTGGTCTCCCCTTGGTCAGGGGCAGAGCGGCCTGCACAGGAGCCCCCACCCCGAGGTCAGACGTGGCTCCCAGGGGCAGCCCGGCCCCCAGTCCTGAGTGAGGGTCTCTACCGTGGGGCTGTCGTCCCAACTCTGGCTGTGCGGGAAGGGCCAGCGCCTACAGAGGTGCCCTCACCGCCGCGTCGTGACGGGCTGAGGCCTACACCTGGGACTGGGACGGGGCACACCCAGAGGCCAGCCTGGCCCCTTCCTGTTCCCGTGCAGCTTCCTCTCCCACGAAGGTTTCACGGCTCAGCGGGCGGCTCTTGCCCTCTGTCTCTCTCTCCAGCCCCCGGTGCTCCCAGTGTGCACAAACTCGCTCAGACGGCAGGGGGGAGGCCACAGCAGAAGTCGGTGGCCAGAGCAGGGAGACGGGGGAGCCGTGCGAGACGGGGGCATTCGCAGGGCCAGACCCACCCCCGTCAGACCGGCAGCCAACCTCAGGGAAGACGGGCTCCGGGACGCCCAGAAGCATGGATGGGGAGAACACAGCTGCTGGGGCTACTCCCAGCCCTCAGCCCCCAAGCTTCCTTCTGGGCACCAGGACTCCGGCTTGAGGGCCAGGGCCGGAGAAGAGGAAAGAGCCCTGCCTGGGGTTAGGAGGCCTGGGGTCCAGCCTGGCTCCTCCTCACTCTGGCTGTGTGGCTTTGGGCAAACCCCCCGCCCTCTCTGGTCCTGACGTACCTTTACAAGCAGGGCTGGCCAAAGGCAGCCGAGTGGACACAGACCGGGGAGCTACCTCTAGGTTCGGCCAGCTCTGGGCGAGTCCCCCCGCCCCGCCCCAGGGCCTGAGTTTCTGCAGTTGACAAAGGAGGATTGGCCTTTCTCCCCCATCATGGCTGACGCTCAGGGGAGGTTGAGGGGTGGAAGCGGAACTGTTCGTGGGCTGCCACGAGAGCTACTGCGGGGTCCTTGCGCCTGTGGGGACCGTGACAACTCCTCCATAAAGTGGGGAGGGGGACCGAGCAGCCTGTAAGCGGCGTGGCCGGAGGGGCCCCGGGGGCTCAGGGTCCCACTTGCACCAGCTCCCTCCCTGTGCGGCCACAGCGAAGACTCGGGGCTCATTTCCACAGGGCGTCTGGGACCCTCCCGCTGTGCCCCTGGCACCCAAGCATGGCGGACAGGCAGACCCTCCCAGCAGGTGCAGACTCACCTGGGCCCAGGTGCCAGCGGGACTCGCCTGCCTGCTTTCTCCACGCAAGGAAACGAGGCCTCCGAACCCCCGCGGTGGTCCCTGGGGCTCTGAACAAAAACAGGTTCCGGTTCCCTCCGCCGCCTGGGGCCGGGGCGGCCAGGAGCAGGGGCTCACTTCCTCCAGGCCCGCGCAGCCCTGCAGGCAGCTTCCTCCTCGCTGTGCGCAGGCCGGGAGGATGCCGCGGCTGCCATAGACCTACCGGAAAGCTCTGCCCGGAGCCCCGGCCACCGGCCACGCCTCCTGGCCACCCCAGAAGTGCCACAGGCGACTCGAACTTAATATTTCTTATTTCTCTCCCTCCCCCACCTTCCCCCAAATAAGCCAGTTCCTCCCCAGCCTCCCTCTCTCCAGGGGCAGCTACTGGGGCCAGAGCCTGGGGACGGGCTGCCACGTCCCAGCCACCAGCACCCCGGCACGTTCCTCTGAGCAGGGCATCCTCCCACCTCCAGCCCGCCCGGACCACACGGAGCCTCCCACCCGGGCTGCCGGCCGCCAGCTTTGCTCACACGCCACCTCCTGCCCCTGCGCCTCCACAAGCAGGCACAGCATTCAGCTTGTGTCCCAACCCACTTTAAACCCGCGTCCTGTAGCTCTTAAAATCCAGTCTGCACAGCCCCGCCCGCAAGTCCCAACAACTGCGACCTGCTGGCGCATCTCCATCCTTGTCCCCTAACTTCTCCTCCCAGCCACGGTGACCTCCCTTCTGACCACCCACCTTTCTCCAAAAGCACCACGTGTCTTCCTGCTTCAGTGTCCTCACAGATCCTGCTCCCCCTGCCTGGAGGCCCCTGCCCTGGCTTTTGACATGGCTGAGTCCTCATCCTTCACGTCAGCTCGAATGCCTCCTCCTCCGAGAAGCCCTCCCTAACTGCCTGCTCTATAGTAAAGCCTCCCTGCGATTCTTTACCACGGCCCCCGAGGTTTCCTTCACGGCACTTAGAGCTGCGATGCTGTGGGTTCAGCGAGTCGGTCAGCGGGTGTTTAATACCCGTCTCCCCATCAGACGCGGCCCCTCTCACTCACGGTTACCTGCCGTGCCTAGGACAGCGCCCGGCACAGAGTGGGCTCCATGGATGAGGAGCCACGGCCACTGTTGCTCTAGGGCATCAGGAAGCCCTTCTGGAAGAGAAGTGGGCCTTGACGGCTGAATAGGAGTTAGCGGTTGAAGAGGCGGCGTGAGAAGCTGGCGTACGCGAAGGCCCGGAGCAGCTCACGGAGAGCCCAGCACGGCGGACAGTCGGAGGGCACCGCAGACCCCAGCCGCCTCTCCAGCTTGAATCTTCACCATCCAGGCGGAAATTGTGAGTTTCCATAGCAACAGGTGAGATGCTGGGTGACCAGGAAGCTGTCCACCCTTTCTCTCCGACAGGTCAGGCAGAAAGTGGCCAGATCAGGAGGGAAGAGGGGCAAGGGGTGCGTGGGAGCAGGAAGTAGGGTTGTTTATGAGAAGTTACGAAAACATCAAAAATTAGTAGTTACTGTTGCTAATACCGTGTTTCCCCGGACACAAGACAGTGTCTTGTATTTACTTTTCCTCAAGAAGACACCCTAGAGATTGTTTTCAGGGGATGTGTTATCTTCCCCTCAAAGCCTCAGTTTGCAGCACGCACAGGATGGCCGGGACCTGACGGGGGGAGCCGACCTTGTTGGTGGGGCTGCCCGCACCTTTCCGGTCACCTCTGGGATAGTAGCTGTCACAATGGGGCAGATGAGAAGGGCTGCTTGTCTTCTTTACCGCTCTGTGACGAAATGCATGGGTTGTGCAGATGCGCTGCGTAGCCACGCCCATCGCTAGGTCTTATTTTCAGGGTAGGGCTTCTATTGCGCAAACGCTTAGAAATCCTGCTAGGGCTTATTTTATGGGTAGGTCTTATTTTTGGGGAAACACGGTATTTATAGAGTCACTGATAAAACAAACATAATTGTAAGGGCTTTAATTTTGCTGGAACCTACCCTGTGAGGTAGGTACAATTCTCAAGCCCACATTACAGAGGAAGAAACTGAGGCACGTGATTCAGTCTCTACCATGTCCACGCACCCACGTGAGACTGGGGTTTGTGACAAAGCAGGGAGAGAAGCGGCTGTGCTTGGGCTACTTTGCTAGGGTGGCCGTCGCAAGCTCAGCCTGGTTTCAGCCCCAGTGGTTCTGGTGGCGGATTCTGAGCCCCGGATCACAGCCGAGCAGGCGCACCCGTCAGAGTCCCAGCCCCAGAGAGATGGCACATTGCAATGCTGCACCTGGAGAGGGTTTAGTACAGGGACTATCGGGGCAGGGTTAAAGGAACCCACAGGACTTGCTGCTGCACCCCCAGGCTAGCAACATGTGGGAGCTGTTACAACTCCAAAGCCTACAGGGGCAAAGGGGGGGGTGTCAGAGCCCAGAAAGAGTGGCACTGGGTAGGAGCTGTGGCCTCTGGTGGGGACACAGCCAGCCCGTGGTGGCCCCGCAGAGAGGAACAGCTGGAGGAAGAGAGACCCTGGCCTTCCTCTCTCCCCTCCTGCCAGGGCTCCCCCCTGACCACACCCACCCAGAGGCAAGGAAGCGCACAGCTCCGTCCGCAGAGGTCAGGACACAGAGTGGACAGTGGAGCTGGGCACTGAACGGACAAGCCCAGGAATTATACTTCTGGAGCCAGTGGTCACTTAGCAGCTTCCCCGCCAGAGCGGCTCCCTCGCGGGCCGGCTCTGCAAGGTTATTCCAGGAGGACCTGCTGGAGGAGTCGCCCCCAGCCTTCCCACGGCTTGGGAATCTCATCACTGCCTGTATTAGATTCCTTTCCACGCAAAACAACTAATGCGGTTCTAGTCGTCCGCAACCCAACCCCAATGAATATACGATCTGTTAGCAGAAACCATCGCAGGCAACGTATTTTCAAGGCCGGGAACTTGGGATCGGGTACTTGTTCTGGTCGATTTAAAGGCAGCGAGGACCTCGTAGCCATCAGAGAATGGAGTTCTAATAGATCACAGCACACGATGGCAAAATAATCACCTGCAATCACTCAGAAATAAGTGCCTGTTAAGTTCCGGCTTTGGCAGACTGAGCTGTGACTTCCGTGCCCAACACGAGCGCGGGTTATCCAAGGACTGCGGGGTGAGGCAGCTCTTTGCCATCACACCGAAGGGTTTAAAATGAGGAACGGCTTTAAACGCTCAGTATAAGCTAAGTTCAGAGTGCCAGGGAGGAGTGTGATAGACCTAAAAGAATCTCTCACCTCCTGGGGCTGCAGGGCTGGTGGGGCTGGAAACCAGATGCAGATGGAACCCCGCACGGCGCGGACTCGCAGCACAGACTACACCCTGAGCCTCGCCACGCCGCCTCTGTGACAGGCGGGGCATTTGTTCAGGGGCAGAGAGGGACCCTAAGAACTGGAATAGTTGACATGCAGGTGAGCCCAAGCACCACAAGCCCAGTTAAGAATCCCCGCAGCACAAGGGCGTGGATAGAGGGAAGGAAATTGTTGCAGCTATTTTTGCGGAAAATGCAGCGCATTGTGCAGAGCAGCTGTAACAGGAAGGGGCCAGAGCGACACACAGGAAGGTCTCCCCACGGGGATGCCAGGCTGAGGACAACTGACCCCAGAGTCCTTAGGATGGAAAGAGAGGGGCAGCCTCCAAAGGACCTGCTCGATATAAAACAGAGGAGGTCTGGGTCAGCTCAACACAGGGCTGAACTGGGTCATCATGACAGAGGGTCAACCACCAAACCTGGTTCCAGACCTGGGACAGTTCATGGACCTCCTGGATTGGCAAGAGCTCCCATACTGGCTGTCCACCCGGGGGGAGAAGACGCTTGTGGGAGAGGCCAAGTGGGTATATCTTGAGGACCCTGATCCTAACAACAGAACAGTAAAAGCAAAAGCAAAACCTCATTGACGGAGCAAGGGCTCCTCTTTTGCCTATGCAGAGACAGACGGAACCTGGAAATTTTAATCAGTGGGATTCCAATTACGGCAGCTGCTCCGAAAGTGATTCCTTTGCTGGAGCAAACAGCAGAGCCCTTGATTCCCTGCGTACAGCTCTTGAACTAGCAAGTGCATTTTTCTCTATGAAAACAAGCACAGAAGTTAAACACTCACCTGGTAGGGAGGGCAATACACTATCGTCCCTCCAGGCTACATAAATTCTCTGGCAGACGACTTAACAATTAATCACCCGTATTTTCTTACTTGCTGTGTTTCACACACACACATACATATACACAAACATATACATACACATACACACACGCACATATATGTGTTTCTTGGGTTACTATTTTCCTGACAATGCTTCATGGTTTTTAATTCCCAAACCTACAAAATGTGCATCTCTCTCAAGACAATGTGATTTTTTGTGTGTGTGTTCAAAGTTTATATACAAAACACTTAAATTACATTTATATCCCAAAAATCTCAATAAAAACACCTTTAAAAAACATTTTATTACATTTTCTTTCTTTTTCACTCTTTTTTTTTGAGCCATATAAAAGTAGTTTTCAGGGATAAACAAAATGTGATATATACATACTATGGAGTATCACTCAGCCTTTAAAAGGAAGGGCATTTTGACACATGCTACAACACGGATGAACCTCAAAGACATTATGCTAAGTGAAATAAGCTCATCACAAAAAGCCGGACACTGCATGGATCCCAGAGTAGTCAAATTCACAGACAGAAGTAGCATGGCGGTGCC
>CAUYPO010004857.1:0-11263 GCA_963574435.1 Cheirogaleus major
CAACGTTTTGCAGGATGTGATTGAAATTATCAACCATGTTAAAGTCCATGCCCTTAACTCATGTCTGTTCACGCAGTTATGTGAGGAGATGGGCACAGAGCACACACGTCTTCTCTTATACACAGAAGTGAGATGGCTTTCGAAAGGTAGATCACTGGCCAGAGTTTTTGAGTTATGAGAGCTGCTCCAGGGATTTCTTTTAGAAAAACAGTCACCACTGGCAGCACATTTCAGTGACACAGAATGGATTGCAAAACTCGCTTACTTGTGTGACATGTTCAACCTGCTCAACGAACTCAATCCATCACTTCAGGGAAGAACAACAACTGTGTTCAAGTCCGCAGATAAAGTGGCTGCATTCAAAGCTAAACTGGATTTATGGGGGTGACAAGTGAACATTGGGAATTTTGACATATTTCAAACATTAGCAGAGATTTTGAAAGTGACTGAGCCAGGGCCTTCTTTCTCCCAGTTGGTGCATGATCACCTATCTCAGCTTTCAGAAGAGTTTGAGCATTACTTCCCAACCACAGAAGATCCCCTAACTGGGAAGGAATGGAGTTACAACCCATTTGTGAATAAGCCAAATGAATCGATTTTGTCTATGCTAGAAGAGGATCGACTGCTTGAGATTGCAAATGATGGTGTCCTTAAAAGTATGTTTGAAACAACTTCCAGTCTCCATATATTCTGGATTAAAGTCAAGGTGGAATATCCTGAGATTGCCACAAAAGCACTGAAAAGCCTGCTTCCGTTTCCAGCATGGAAATGTGGAAGATAGGCAGTGAGCAGTGAAGCTAAGATCCAAAGCCAGACAGTTTCCCAAGCCAGGGATATATACGTATATGGTTCTCTGTGCCTCCAAAGGACTCTGCCCACACTGAAGACAGAGCCGCCACATCTTCATCTCTTCCCCAGAGAAAGGCTGCAGGGTGCTGGCTATGGAAAGTCCCAAATGGTCACAGACACCTCTGCCTCACAATATGTTTTCATTATCAAAGGTGTAAGCTTTAATTACCAACGTCATGGTTGGGAAGTAATGCTCAAACTCTTCTGAAAACTGAGATAGGTGATCATGCACCAACTGGGAGAAAGAAGGCCCTGGCTCAGTCACTTTCAAAATCTCTGCTAATGTTTGAAATAGGCTTCACTGCCTATCTTTGTGAAGCAGGGTTTTCTGCAGTGACAGCAACCAAAGTGAGATTACAGAGTAGACTGGACATAAGCAACACACTTCGGGTATCACTGTCTCCCATCACCCCCAGATGGGACCATCTAGTTGCAGGAAAACAATCTCAGGGCTCCCACTGATTCTGCATTATGGTGAGTTGTGTAATTATTTCAGTGTATATTATTACAATGTAATAATAATAGAAATAAAGTGCACAATAAATGTAATGCACTTGAATCATCCAGAAACCATCCTCCCCACCCCTCCTTCGTCCATAGAAAAATTGTCTTCCATGAAACTGGTCCCTAGTACCAAAAAGGTTTGTGACTGTTGCTCTATAGGACACTGTTTCATAAAAAAAATATATATATATATATGGATAAATAGTCTAAAATTATGGATTCAATGAAGCAAGCTGTGTGTGCCCAGGGAAGAGTTATACCAGGAAAACGAAAGAATTTATTACAATTTTCCTGGTACTCTGAAAAGGAACAGGAGCTGCACAGCTGTTAAAGACTAAGGCTGCTCTCTGTGGACTAAAGTGGAAAAGTATCTTTGGAAAATGTTGGCTGCAAAGAGTACATTATAGAATTGTGTGTATGTGATATCCTAATTTTAGAAGTAAACTCTTTCTAAGTATATGTTTTTGTATAAGCATAAAAATGCCTGGCAGGTGAAAACACCAAACTTCTGCCATTGGCTATTCTTGGACATTGGAGTGGAGAGGAGCTTCCACTTTTACCTTTAATCTGAACTGGTTGGATTTTTTTTTTTTTTTACAAGGCACACAGGTTAATTTTGAATACTAAAAATTTCTTTTTAAATGAGGTAGGGAGAAAACATACTTTAAATGGATTAGCTGTATACTCTTTACCCAAGGAAGCAGTATTTGAATTAAATAGTATTATCTTCAAGTGTGGTCAAGCAGATAGACATACCCTCAAGAAGGTTACTTATCAAAAAATGAGAAAAGGGTGAGAGAGAGAAAGAGAACTTTGTTTACAAGTAAAAGTTCCTGGTCTTAGATGAAGTGTGGTTCTCCATCTTGCTGAAGCCTTCGAGAAAGTGTGCTTTAAAATGTGGCCAGATTGGTTTAGGCTGTGTCCAGTTTCTAGTGTTATTGTTTTGTTTCCTTGTTCAGCTTCAGGGGAAGACTTGGGAGGTGAGGGAGGAAGGGAGGGCAGGGGTGAGGTGGAGGGCAAGAGGCAGGAACATGAGGTGGTTTTGCAGGCAGGGGCTTTTTGACTCTGCCTGAAAAACAAACCATTGACCTTTTGGCTTTTCCTGCAGTTTGCAAGGTGCTCACCAGTCACCTCTGTCTTTTCCCTGAGCCTGGTGTATTAGGTTGGGAGCTGAGGAACCACTTTTCTCTTAAATCTGCTCTTTCAAGTCCTGAAATCTGAGTGAGAAATTGAAGAAATGAGAATGAGGGTTTTGTTGATTTGCGTGCAGCATTCTGGAGGCCTGCATTGAAATTCCAAGTGGCAGTTTTTAATGTGTTCTTTACATAAAACCTTTCTTTTCTTTTATTGTTTCTTGGAGGTAGGGAGAATAATATTATGAGCAGGAGAGAAGAAAATGGGGCCATGATGTTGGTAATTAAAGCTTACACCTTTGATAATGAAAACATTGTGAGGCAGAGGTGTCTGTGACCATTTGGGACTTTTCATCGCCAGCACCCTGCAGCCTTTCTCTGGGGAAGACATGAAGATGTGGCAGCTCTGTCTTCAGTGTGGGCAGAGTCCTTTGGAGGCACAGAGAACCATATACGTATATATCCCTGGCTTGGGAAACTATCTGGCTTTGGATCTTAGCTTCACTGCTCATAAACTGTCACTTGTCTTGACTCTGTTTCCTCACCTGTCAAATTAGGTAAATAATAGTACTCACCTCGGGGTTCTTTGAGATGATCCTGCAGAGCACCGAGCACAGTATTATGGTGAGTGCTCCATCAGAATTAGCTGTCCTTACTTGACTGGCACTGGAGGAGATTTCTGCCTAGCATTTCTGAGATACACATGCAAACTGAAGGAGAGAATGAGCATTGAAAATTTTAATGAGCAAAGAAGGAAAAGGTGCCTGTTAAGGGAAACGTAGACAAGGATTTCAGCTCTATTTGTACACCTTCAATTTTCTAGTGACAAGAAGAGGGCAAGAAGGCCAAACCCCTTTGTGTGGGTTTTACGGCCCGTGATGTGGGACAAGTGGCAGTTCTGCAGTGGAAGTGGCAGGCCAGACCAAAGAATTCATGTCAAAACCAGGATTTCTATAGTTCAAGGATTGTCTGGTTTAGCTGCCTGAACTTACCAAATGGTTAACATTTATCTCCATTTTTTCCCCTCAGTGATCTAGACTTTGCTGGAATATTTCTAAGCACATATTAAAATTCATTACAGTGTGAGATTTCTGGAGAAGAGACAGTAGAGTGCGGTGGCTGAGTTTGGATCAGACAGACATGGCTTTGAATAATAATCCACTTTTTTAAAAAATAAAAAAGCTCTGGGACTTCATTTTGCTTATCTGTAAAGTAGAGATGATGAAAGTATTTACCTCATGGAGTCAGAAATAAATGGAAAAATTACATAAAACATATAGTATGTTGCCTCATGCAGAATAAGGACTCAATAAGTGGTAGCAGTTATTATGAATGGCTAATATGGGCAAGTATTTTGAAGATAAGGATTTCTAGAACAGTAGGGAAATTATTAATGTTCATTATGTCACTAGGATATACTTGGTAGGTTTAAGAAGAAGGGCTTTCTTTCATCTTGCCTGAATGTCCCAAGAATCTTCAGGACATTCATTCAGCTGTTGATGGTTATTAATAATTTGTAGAAATTTTTGTTTAAAAAAAAATAAGAAAAAAGAAGTATTATAGACTAATTGTATCTACTTCTTAAAGAATTTATACTGCGGTGCTTTTTATGACTGTACCTCTACAAAGTCTAGGGATAGCCCTCACTTTATGATCCAATTCATTTTTTGAATCCTGAATAGCAAGGGAGCCGGCAAGGACCTGCCTGCCCTGTAGCAGGGCCGGATGACTTAGGGCTGGAATCTTAAACTTTCTGGGCCTTAGTGCCTTGCTTACAAAATGACAGGGTTGATGAGTTCTCTGAGGTCTCTTCTAGGATCAGACACTATAGTGCTATGAATATGAAGGGCTGGCTATTCTAAATATGTTTTGTCCCTAAAGGGTAGCTTCTTTTAAATTTTTTTTTAATATTACTGAGGCTTGTCTTGAACTCCTGGGCTCAAGTCATCCACCTGCCTCAATGTTACAAGTACTTGGGACTACAGGCGCACACCACCATGCCCAGCTAATGTTTTATTTTTTGATTTTTTAGAGCTGGGGGTCTCGCTATGTTGTCCAGGCTGTCTAAAGGGCAGTTTAAAGCAGTGGATCGTAATCAGGGACATTTCCAGCTCTTACAGGACATCTGGGAAATTTTTGGTGATCACAGTGATGGAAGGCTTTGGCATCCATAAATTCCATTTCATTTCAGAAGAGTAAAAGGGGCATTAGCAAATATCTTATATAAAAACAGGCACGGGTCTGGTAGGGCTGACAACTACTGCTCTAAAGGGTAGCTAATGATAACAACAGTAAGAGCTGTATTATAAAAATATTATGACAGTATTGAGTTGCTAGGTTCTGGTTTGGAGAATACAGGAAGAAAGGGTGCTACTAAGGGTTCCCTGACCTTGTGTTTCAGCGTGAGACCATAATGAACAGGAAGGTTGAAAACAGGACCAGAGGCTGCAGTCAGGGCTGTCTGTCAACATAGTTTAGAAAACACTGGGTCGGGGCCCCTTGCTCCTGGCTATTTCCAGCTGTCTTGTACTAAGGGCCTCTGGTGACTCTGAGGTCTGCCGGGCTGGCTGGCTTTCTGCTGGCCATGTGACCTCTGTTTATTTATGCTGGTTGCAGAATTGTGTGTTCACAGGACGTCCTCGTTGGCCAGCACACTCCTCCCCACCCTCTGGATGCGACATGGGGAGGTGTCTGTGGATGGTCTCCCTAAAGAAAGCATGTTTCATCAAGCTCGCTGCCTTTAAACTATTTGGCAAGACTGTATGGAGCCTTTGGTGATTGCAACAGCAGCTCAGTCAGATTTTTTTCCCAGAGTGTGGTATTATCAACAAAAATAATGTTTAAAATTGTATTAATATTATTCTCAAAATGATGATAAGGATAGTGGTAATAATGGATTTTATTAGCACATAACACACACCGGGTGCTGTTAAGTGCTTTAATGCTTACAAGAGCACCATGAGGCAGGTGCCTTAATTTTTACGTGGGAAAGGCTGGAAGAGTTAAGTTACGTGCCAAAGCTCCCACAGCTGCTAAGTGGTAGATGCAGGATTTGAACACACATTGGTCTCACTGGAACACCTGTGCTTTTAATCACTCTGTTGTCCTCTGTAACCTATACCTGAATCCTAAACTTTTGGGCACAAGGGAGGTGATGCACTTTGGAAGTTTCTGATTATGTGTTCTTCCAATTGAGAAAGACCAAATCTCTTGGCATGGGTCGCAGAACCTCACACTCAGTGAGAGGGTTATTGTGGGTCCCCACTGGCCCTGCGCATGATGGCTGCGGCTGTTGTCCTCAGGCCGGGGCAGACAGCCTTTCATCCAGTAGCAGAAGCACACCAGCCAAGGCCGGGAGAAAAACACGATTCTCCTGAGGATTTGCTTCCTGGATGTTTTCCCAAATATGATTTTTCCTCTGGTAAGAAGTTCAGGGCTACAACTCCTGTTCATTCTCGTCAGAAAGTTGGCAGCTTGATCAATGATTTCCTGTGCCTTGATGATAAATGGCTTTCCTGTTTAAGAGATAAATTTGTATTTTGAATGTTCAATACTCTTTGATTTCATTATAATGGAATTTTATTCAAATGAGTTTCCCAGCTGTGACCTGTTCCAGGGCTCTTGACCAAAGTAAATTGTGCTAATGAGAAATAACAGAAACAGGAAAATCATGTGCCCCCAAATTCAAGTCATGCACGAGGCCTTAGAAATCATCTAGTCCGGGCTTTTTGTTTTAGAGATGAGGAAATAGGGTCCCAGGGAGAGAAGAAGGAGCATGTGCAGGATCACGTCGCCACTTCTGGCTCTTTCTACTGAAATGACCTCCACTGAAGGGTGTGAGGATAGTATCAATTATTTTTCTAAGATTTGTCATGTCAAAAACTTGTCAACCCAAATTCTAATGCGTACTAGACTTATGGATTATCAGTAAATATTGATACTATTAGAATTTTTTCTTAAAACTTTTAATTTTGTGTGCTAGACACATAGCACATCTTTTAAACTAGGAGACTTTATGGTTTATTCATAGTCTCTTTTTCTTATGAAAATCGTACATGTTCACCTTGTAGAACAAGGATTGGCAAACTTTGTCCTGTGGGCCAAATGGGTCCTGTTTTTGCAAATCATGTTTTGTTGGCACACACAGCCGTGTCCAGTCATTTACTTATTCTCCTTAATGGCACAGTTGAGTAGCTGTGGCAGAGATCTGAAGACCTGCAAAACCTAAAATAGTTATTATCTGACCCTTTACAGATAAAGTTTGTCAAACCTTGCTGTAGAACATCTGAATAAATACAGAAAAATCATACCAAGAATACGATTATCCATATCTCACCCTCAGAGACTTAGGTTGATTCTAATTCTACCATTCTCATGGCTAAATATTTTGGAAAATCTCTGGTTATTTCCTAAGGATAAATTACTAGAAGTGGAATTCCTGAGCCAGCAAGTGAGAGTGGTTTTTAGACCCTTGGTACTTAGTGCAGAATTTCTTTTCCGCTTGCACTTGTAGCAGTGCCTGTACCTTGCCAACACTAAGCAAACCAACAAACAAGAACTCCTTTGCTAATGGATTTGGTTTTGCTTTTACCGGTTCAGGGGCAGGTTCAAGGCCGTGGTCTGTGTCCTGTCTGCAGTTACAACATGCCTGGCGTTTGTCAAGCCCGCCATCAACAACATCTCTCTGATGACACTGGGAGTTCCTTGCACTGTGCTGCTCATCGCAGAGCTAAAAAGGTGGGTCCCATTATTCCTGCCTACCCCTTAGGCCGTCCCTGTGTTGAGAACACACCAGCTCTGGGCTCCTTGGCTGCCCTTGAGTGGAGGAGGAATTTTATTTTCATGAAGAGTTAGTTGCTGACTGTTGGATTGGAAGCAGGTTTGATGGTTTAGTTCAAAATGTTAATGATTTCATTTTCAGAAAGAGGGGAGCAGCTGTTTCGTGGTCGCAGTGCATCCCAGTGATCAAAAGCTAGCTTAGCAGGAACATCTCAGCACCTAGACCAAGCTGCCTAGACTTAATTCTGTAGAAAGGAGGTTAGATTTGTCCATATGAGAAGAATGAGAAAAGTAAAGTCCTAAGGAGGTTATTGCATTCACACACAGAAGGAAAAAGAGGAAAGGGACCGGGAAAATGAATTTCTATAGACAAGGAAACATCAACTTCAAGCGGACTACCGTTGACCATGACAGTTTCTCTGAGGCTAAGGGTTGCGTGTGCAATCTACCAGGTAAAGCCTTTACTATTTGCGTTAGCATTTTCCTTTGGGAAGTTGTATTCTCAAGGTTCACGTTGATATTCAGAAACATTTTACTTAGCACTTGTTGGTACATGACTGTCTTCTAGCTCAACTAAAATATATCTAATCACTGCCCTTAATTTAATACTCTTTGAAAACACTTCTTTTTCTTTGCAGTCACTTTAAAAATGCATTTTAATTCATGATTTTTCATTATTATAGACACTAAGTGTCTTAATTGAAGTCTTGAAATTGAAGTTTTTTGTCATAGTTGCTCTGTACAAAGTGTTAAATCAGCTTTCTCTTCTCTTTGTTTTAAGAGGAGATATACATTCTTTCCAATTGCTTTGTCTCTGTGAGTTGCTTTTATTGCCAGCAATAGCAGGCATGGTCAAAGGTGGTTGAAGAAGTATAGTGTTTGAATTTGTTGTCTTGCAGCCAAAGAATGTTGTCACATCTTATCTAGTTGGCTTCTTTGAGCAGCTTTCAAGGACCAAGGATGTAAGAGATTCTTCAGAAATAGACTGAAGTTGGTCCTAGAAGAATAACTATGGCAGTGAGTCCTTTTGAGTAGAAAAGCAGATAATTGTATAAATAACAAAGGGTTCAGTCCCTATCCTCTAATAACCTTAATTTAAAAAAAAAAATCAACTTTCTACTTGACCACTGGTATTACTTGTTAGAGCCAGAAGGGTTCTTAGCAAAGTCAAATCTACCTACTCACTTGTTTACTCACTCAACAAATGTTTGCTGACTTCTTACTAAGTGCCTGCTACCACGGCTCTTGACGGGAGACTCGTTGGAATCACCCAGGAAGTGCGTTTGCAAGTACAGGTGCTAGCTCTGCCTATGCAGAGATTTTGATTTTGGTTGTCTAGGACAGAGGCCTGGGCATCTGGAAATTTATAAAGCTCAAAAACCTGGTTGCCTGGGGCTGGGGTGAGAGTAGGGGCAGAGTGGGGATGTAGGGAGGTTATGGGGGGAGGAAAAGGGGAATGACTGCTAATAGGTAAGGGCTTCTTGTTGGAGTGTTGGAAAAAGTATAAATGTGATTGTGGTCATGGTTGGACGACTCGGAATATACTAAAACACACTGACCTGTAGACTTTAAATGGGTGAATTTTAGGATTCACCCATTTCTTGAATATACCTCAAGAAAACTATAAACAAAACCAAAACCCCTCAAGAACCTGCCCAGGTGTTTCTGTGTGGTGCCCACCTCTGCTTGAGAACTATAGATATATTCTAAACTGCACACGCCCAGTGTGGGGATATTTAGCCTTCTGAAGGGTGCACTTTCTCTCTTTCTGGGTAGCAAATTGGAATCTGTAATCATTAAAAAAAAAACAGAGAGGAGGAGTTTGTAGCCTTTAATAAATACTTGATTATCTTGTCATCCAGCAGAGTTAATGCTGAGTAAAACTGAAGTCATGTACTTCCATCAGGCTAGGTTTCTTCTCATGGAGAAGGTTTTCAGTGACGCTCATGTCAAACCATTGCTTTTCATTAAAATATTCTCTCCTTCTTTCATATCTCTAAAACTCCACCGTAACTCACTGTGTTTGGAATCCTTTTTGCCACCGTGGCCACCGTGGTTTGCTCTGAGCTCAGCATTTCTGCCTGGTGAGGACCCTGATGGCTGGCTGAGGTCCAGATTGCCATCTGCAGCATGGGACAGAGCCACACGCTTCTCTGTCCTCTTATAGCCAGGTTTCTTAAGAGAACTGTCACTAGTCATTGCCCACCCTCTGAGCCATTCATTCTCAAATCCCTTGCAGTCTGGCTGCCCTCTTTAGTCTGAAATGTTCTCTCAAGGGTCACTAATGATCCTTTTTAAAAAATTAATTTCTATCAAGTAACTCATGTTTGTTGTAGAAAAATTGGAGAATATGGACAAGCAAAAAAGAAGATAAATGTTAGCACTTATTAAATGAAATTAATGTTTGACAGTGCTTAGAATAATACTTGGCTTATCATTTTTATATACTAAAGAAAAATAACTAAACCTGCTATCTGATAATGACTATTAACCTTTTTTTTATTTTTTTAATTTCAGCATATTATGGGAGTACAAATATTACGGTTACATATATTGCCCATGCTCCCCCTCCCCCCTCGAGGCAGAGCCTCAAGCACGACCATCCCCCAAACATTGCACATCTCACTCATTATGTTTGTATATACCCATCCCCTCCTCCCCCTTCCCACCCGCCAGACACCTGACAATGTTATTCCTATATGTCCACTTAGGTGTTGATCCGTTAATACCAATTTGCTGGTGAGTACATGTGGTGTTTGTTTTTCCATTCTTGGGATACTTCACTTAGTAACTATTAACCTTTTATTATATCTTCTTCCAGCCTTTTTTATTCTTTGCCTCCTATATGCCTTTCTAAAAAATCTAGCTGTTTTATAAAAGTTTGGTCATTCTTTTATAAGATAATCTAAAATTTGATTTTCTCAGTTAGAAATGTATTGTAGCCAATTGTAGCCATCCTTCTCTGTAAATAAATATAGATCTAGGTCCTCATTTTTAATGGCTATATAAATTTTAATTTACTTTTAATTTACTTTAATTACCTAATTTTCTTCTTCTTTTTTTTTAAGACAGAGACTTGCTGGGTCTCCTAGGTTAGGGTGCAATGGCATGATTATAGCTCACTTCAACCTCCAGCACCTTGGCCTCCCAAAGTACTGGGATTATAGGCATGAGCCACTGGGCCCAGCTCTGTGATGAACATCTTTGTGTATCTTTTTGCAATCAGATTATTTCCTTAGGTGGCACTAATTTAGGCTGCCTTTGAATTTATGATCCAATACCCTCTCTTCAGTTCTTACCATCCTTGGACTGCCAGCCTCCTCCTTCTCTTAATTTTCTTCTCTTGGCTTCTGTGACCCTGTGTGATCCAGGCTCCCCTTCTACCTGACTGTTTCTGCTCTACTCCTTTGCTTCCTTAAGGTAGTCAAGTTGTCTTTGACTCTTTTTTTTTTTTTATGTTTTGAGGGTCTCACTCAGCCCCTTGTGTTCCACTGTCATTGTTCTGCATGATTCTCTGCATCCACCCTAATCTCTTTGCTGAAGTCCAGTCTCACATTCCCAACAACCTGCTGGGCATCCCCAGTCAGGCTTGCTGTTCCCCAAACAGTAATATTCACAATCACTGGTGTGGCTCCCTACCCACTCTGCCCACCATATCCCTCAATGTCCCTTCCCAAACCCTGTTTTAAAACCCAAAAGATCAAATGACACTCTACAAAAAAGACACCTGCACTTGAATGTTTATAGCAGCACAATTCACAGTTGCAAAGCTGTAGAAACAACCCAAGTGCCCATCAATTCATGAGTGGATTAATAAAATGTGGTATATGTATACCATGGAGTACTATTCAGCTTTAAGAAACAACGGGGATATAGCACATCTTGTATTTTCCTGGATACAGCTGGGACCCATTCTACTAAGTGAAGTATCCCAAGAATGGAAAAATAAGCACCACATGTACTCACCAGCAAACTGGTATTAACTGAGCAGCACCTAA
>CAUYPO010004858.1:0-44631 GCA_963574435.1 Cheirogaleus major
AAAATCAGCAAGGAAAAATCAAACAACCCTATCAAAAAGTGGGCAAAGGACATGAACAGAAACTTTCCAAAAGAAGACAGAATAATGGCCAACAAACACATGAAAAAATGCTCAACATCTCTAATCATCAGGGAAATGCAAGTCAAAACCACAATGAGATATCACTTATTTCCAGTGAGAATGGTCTTTATTAACAAGTCCCAAAACAATAAATGTTGGCGTGGACGCGGAGAGACAGGAACACTCCTACATTGCTGGTGGGACTGCAAACTAGTTCAACCTCTGTGGAAAGCAATATGGAGATACCTTAAAGTGATACAAGTGGATCTACCATTTGATCCAGCAATCCTATTACTTGGCATCTACCCAAAAGAACAAAAGTCAGTTTATGAAAAAGACACCTGCACTCAAATGTTTATGGCAGCACAATTCACAATTGCAAAGATGTGGAAACAACTGAA
The DNA here is from genome assembly GCA_963574435.1 of Cheirogaleus major. Taxonomy (NCBI): domain Eukaryota; kingdom Metazoa; phylum Chordata; class Mammalia; order Primates; family Cheirogaleidae; genus Cheirogaleus; species Cheirogaleus major. The sequence continues at coordinate 462 of CAUYPO010004858.1, forward strand.
ATGCCCATCAATACATGAATGGATTAACAAAATGTGGTATATGTATACCATGGAGTACTATTCAGCTTTAAGAAACAATGGTGATATAGCACCTCTTGTATATTCCTGGCTAGAGCTGGAACCCATTCTACTAAGTGAAGTATCTCAAGAATGGAAAAACAAGCACCACATGTACTCACCAGCAAACTGGTAATAATTGATCAACGCATAAGTGGACATATAGGAATAACATCTATTGGGTGTCAGGCAGGTGGGGGGGAGGGGATGGGTATATACATACATAATGAGTGTGACATGCACCAACTGGGGGATGGACACGCTTGAAGCTCTGACTTGAGGAGGGAGCAAGGGAAATATATGTAACCTTAACATTTGTACCCCCATAGTATGCTGGAAAAAATACATTAATTAATGTTTAAAAAGTAGTAGTTTTCTGATTTAGCATGTAGATCCCTGAGTCATCTTAACCAAGAGATTGGAAGGCATATTATGGGGCTAACAAAGAAATCACTTTATTTTGGGGTCCTAAAGCTAACAGGTTCAGAAGTGAAGAGAAATAGTGGGAGGAGGCACCTGAGTTCTGTGGCAAACTATAGGAAAAGAAAGAGAGGATATGGGACAAGCTCGTCCCTGGGAACACAGTCTGAGTATAACTGACACAGAGAACAGTGAAATAATTAAGAATTTATAATCACAACCCAGAAGATCAAATAATAGTAATCATACCATTAGGCCATTATATATGAAATGTCCAATTTTGAACCACAAGTGTAGTTTATTATATCTCAAACAACAAGCAGTACAATTAATCAAAGTATGTGTCTCAACTATTGACACAGTTTTGCCATCTTAATGGTAGCTTGTTTATGCCAGCAGCGAAGAAGCCTGGAGAGTGAGTGGCAATGAAATCTCAAAAGGCATTTCAACAGCTTGTTGAGAATTGAATATTTTTCAGTTCAGTTCAATTCAATTTTTCAGTGGTCCAAAGCAGAAGTGGAAGAAGTAGTAGTCAGCTTGGGCAAGGTCTGGTGAAAACGGTGGATGACAGAGAGTTTCCAAGTCCAGCTTCTGTAGTTTGAGCAGCGTTTTTTGTGCAACATGTGGTCGAGCATTGTCTTGCAAGAGAACTGGCCTGTGTCTACTGACCAATCTCAGCTGCTTAATCTCCAGCATCCTCATCATTCATCCCATTGGTTGCAGTAGACATCCACTGTAATGGATTGATCACGTTTCATGAAGCTGTCGCAGATAATACCAGTGCTGGACCACCAAACACACACCGTTAGTTTTTTTGGGTGAATACTCAGTTTTGGACTGTGTTTCAGCACTTCATCTTTATCCAACCCTTGTGCTGATCATTTGCGATTATCAAAAAGAATCCATTTTTCATCACATGTAACAATACAGTGTAGAAATGGTTTGCCTTTATGTCATGACAGCAAAGAAAGGCAAGCTTCCAGACTGTTTCTCTTCTGATGCTTATTTAATTCATGCAGTACCCATCTATCCAGCTTCTCTGTCTTGTCCATTTGTTTCAAATGGTTCAATATTGTTGGAATAGTAATGTCAAACCTTGCTGCATAGATCGAGATGGATTCGCTTCCACTACAGCTTTTAGCTCATCATTATCCACCTTGGTCTCAGGTCGCCCATGTGGCTCATTTTCAAGACTAAAATCACCAGAATGGAACCTGTCAAACCACTGACATACCGTGAATTCATTAGCCACATCTTTCCCAAACCCTTCATTGATATTTCGAGCTGTCTGTGCTGCATTGGTTCCATAACGGAACTCATATTCGAAAATAACTCAAAATTTTGACTTATCCATGGTTTCACAAAAATTGCTCTAAAAAAATCTGAAAGCTAATCATAAGTCAAACTGTGCGTTTGAAAGAATGAGGATGTACCTTCATAATAAAAATAAAATAGTAAGTGTCAAAGTGAAACTTCAGAGATATCAACTGTCAAACTTAGTATTTAAGGAAATTGGACATTCAATACTTAATAACCTAAAGTGATGCGGCATCTGAAAATGTTATTTTTCTACTTTTTAAACATTTTAATCCACATACGAATGATATACTTAACAAAAAAACAACAAAGCTTATATGGAAACCAACTTGTTAAAGTCAGAGATAAAGAAAGAACATCTTGGGGATAGAGTCTCATGACAAATCTCACACAGGCTTCAGTCCCAAAAGTTCTACTGGTAGAACTCAATATTCTTCAAAAATCACTCCCAGAAGAACAGAACTGGCACGCGCTGATGAAACTAGATTTTATCTTTTCCTCCACAAGGCCTTTTTTTTAGAGATCTCCGGAGGGGCACTTGCTGATCCTCAGGGCTAGACAGAATGGGTTCAGAGGTGGCCTCCCAGAGTGCTCTGGTCCCTCCCAGCCCACATGAGACTCCTGCACCTGAAACACACATGGGCCACACCTGGGCCTGAGCGCTAGGAATGTACTTCAGAGACTCAAGCTGGGGGGTGACGCACGCAGCTCTCCACGGCCGGGCGCACCGCCTGTTCAGTTTGATCTGAATCCCATCTGTGGTTTTTCTCTGCTTCCCTGTCCTTGACACAAGCTACCCGCACAGACGCAGGAGACGGTTAAAGAACCAGCCTTGGTAGTTGCGTGGGAAGGGGCCATGAGCAACACACACAGGAAGCATGGCGACAGCATGAAAGCCTGGTGTTCTCCAGATAAATTCAAGCCCAAAGCTGACTCCTCTCTCCGAAAAGCCAGCTCAGTCCTGGGACACTCAAAACAAAGAGGCAGAGTGCTGTGGCTGGCAGAGAGGAGGCAGGTGCTGGAGGAACATGACCTCCTCAAAAATGCAAAGAAGGTTCTGTACTTAGAACGCACCCTCTGTGATGGGGAGAGTCTGCAACTGCTCCGTAAGAGCCACGGTCCCAGCCAGCAACCACTTCACTGCAGATGGCAAGGCCGAGGGTTGGCAGAGAACATCTGCATCTTTTAAGGACTGACAAATACCTTGACTGTCAACAGACAAGTATGCCTGCATCAGCCCACAGAGGAAACAGGCTCTGGCTCCAAAGCATTAAGGGTGGTTTAAGGTTGTGGGCTCAGTTAAGACACAACCTTGGCTCTAAACAATAGACTACTCAGCTACCCAGGTTTGCATGAAGAAAATGTATTGCCTCACAAAACCAAAATCTAAAGCAGCAGTTCTCAACTGGGCGGTTTTGTCCCCAAGGGACATTTGACAATGTCTGGAAACATTTCTTGCAGTTACAAATTGGGGTGGAGGAAGGGGTGCTACTTTCTAGAGGACAGAGGTCGGAGAGGCCAGGATGCTAATAAATATCCTACAGAGAGCCAGGAGCAGTGGCGCGCACCTCCAGTCCCAGCCATTCACTGGGGAGGCTGAGGCAGGAGGATCATCCAAGCCCAGGAGTTAGAGGGTACAGTGAGCTATGATGGCACCTATGAATAGCCACTGCACTCCAGCCTGGGCAACATAGCAAGATCCTATCTCTGCAAGCAAACATTCTATAGTACACAGGCCAGCACCTCCACCCCAGGATGTCCACCAAGGCTGAGAAACCCTGGTCTAGAGGAGCTCACTTCTGTGTTTGGCACATGCAAGGGCTCAATGACATCTTCAAAGGACCCAGGCTTTCTGGTGCCTATAAAGCTGCCAATGGTGAGCCAACTCTCAACTTTCACCTGTCACCTGTCTTTTCTTATCATGGCAGTGTCTGAGCCTTTCATGTTTCTCTGCATTAGAGGAAACCCTTTCTAGAATCCGTCCCACCATTATCTCATGGGTCAGAGAAGGTCATGTGCCCACATCAAAATTAATCCCTTGCAAAGAAAACAGAATTTCTAGGATTAAGTCCTAGGACAATAACATTTATTGCTGGGGCCCATCCTGTAGCACTGTGCCATCTGACCCCTAAATACAACTGGGAGGCTTTTGGCAAAGAACAGGCACGTCTGCCCCAGTCTCGGAAGTTAGTGGTGAGTTCATGAACATGAACATGACCTAATCCCAAGCTCAGTGCTCCTGCCTGTATTGTACAACTTCTGACGAGGTTATCTTCCACCATGTTTACTTCCCAGGCACATCTCGGGCATTGGGAGAATCTGGCCTAGGTACATAATCACCAACGAGCAATGTGTAATATGTAAGGCAGAACTATGCTGCTTGGAAAAAAGCAATTCAATGCTTTACATGTTGATCAGGTAAAGAAATGACATCCCTTTCTCACCATATAAAGATAAGTAGTTATTATTAAAGTTAGTAACTAAAGAATAGACTGGACTGGCACCTGTAATCCTAGCACTCTGGTAGGCTGAGGCAGGAGAAGCCTCCGAGCTTAGGAGTTCAAGACCAGCCTGAGAAAGAGTGAGACCAGCCGTCTCTACTAAAAATAGAAAACTTAGCCAGGTGTGGTGGTGCATGCCTGTATTCCCAGCTACCCAGGAGGCTGAGGCGGGAGGATTGCTTGACTCAGGAGTTCTGAGGTTGCAGTGAGCTATGAAGACACCACTGTATTCCAGCCTGGGCAACAGAATGAGACTCTATCTCAAAAAAAAAAAAAAAAAAGAATAAACCGATCCTTAATGAGACAAGCAACAGAGGGGGGCCCACAGGGCTGAGAGAATGGTGAAACACTGTTACGGTTAATGTTCCTGTTACCGTTAGTGCGCGCCAGGTAGGGGCCCTTCTTCTGCAGTCAGGGTTGTAGCTGGGCGGTGGCTGCTAGGCCACCACTTTTTTCAGTCTCTCTTGAAGGTGTGAGTGGTTGTAACATGTGCCATTAGGCCTGGCCTGTTAAAATCTCCCTATGTAAGCTTCTCTGTGTTCTCTCTTCCTAGGGATGGAATAGCAATGAATACAGCAATTCTGAAAGGCACGTATTCAAGATGGTAGAATCCTGGCTTGAGTTTCTAGAATGACCATATGGAAGAGAGCTGCCCACCAATCTGGAACACCATGCTTAACTGACACATGAGTGAGAAATAAACTTCTATTGGTAGCACTAATTTTTGGACTTCTTTGTTTCTGCAGTCCACATTACTGTAACTAACACATTACCTGCCCCGTGAGTTGTATTTAACTCATGCTAGTTTTATGCCCAGGGCCTTGTGAAGCATATGTAACTCACCTCTCTTCACCTTGAGAGCCATGTGAATTATTTTTCAAGTTGCATATAACTCACACACAGAAAACAATAAAAAATAACAAAATTTTCATGAAATAAGAAAAAACCGTTTTGTTTTCAAAGTTTTTATTTTTGTAATAAAACACTGAGGCCCCAGGGAAAGTTTTTTTTTCTAGTGGGACAGTCAATGTATTAATACACTGACAGTAACATAATTATTTGATACTGTTCTAGAAAATGCTAGTAAAATATCACGGAAAAACCCACAAATTCAGTACTGGTTGATAGTATGCCTATCTATCTGAACCTCTCAAAAACAATCAGCAGAGAAAACTTGGAAATAAATTCACTAGGATGGCCAGTTCCAAAATTCCATAAGTTGATAGTTTCCTACACATCATCAGCCAGCTAGACAACAGTGGAAAATAATCCTATTCACACAGCAAAAACACATGTATAAAACACTTAATATACTCAAGGAACAGGAAGATCTTATGCAAGAAGAACGATTAAATTCTTAGGGACTTAAATGAATACTTTTAAATCAACGAAAAGAACCATCACATTTGTATGTGGAGGGCACTGTGTATTGCTCTGTGTATTGTAAGATATTGCTTTTTCTCAGAATAATCTATAATTGTTACCTAATATCAATGATTCCTCCCAAAAAGTTTTTGTTTTTTTAAGATAGGATTTTGCTCTGTCACCTGGGCTAGAGTGCAGTGGCCTCATTATAGCTCATTGTAGTCTCAAATGCCTGGGCTCAAGAGATCTTCCTACCTCAGCCTCCCAAGTAGCTGAGACTACATGCGTGCACCACCAGGCCTGGCTAATTTTTCTTTTCTCTCTTTTTTTTTTTGTAGAGATGAGGACTTGCTCAGGCTGGTCTCAAACTCCTTGCCTCAAGCAATCCTCCTGCCTCAGCTTCCCAAAGTCCTAAGATTATGGAGTGAGCCACCTCATCTGGCCCCAAAATGTTTTTTAACTTTACAAAGGTTTCTAAAGTTCCCAACAGGGGAATAGCAGGGAAATTCTGACACAGAAGAGTGACTAGGTTGGGGTAGAGAATATGGTCTTGCCAGATAAATACATGATGAAGTCCAGCAGCCGACAGGCTGTGGCTCTGGCATCAGTATAGGCTGATGAGTAGAACAAAATAAAGTCCAGCACAGATCCATGTGTCCAAAGGTTTAACTCTATGTCCACTGACGTAACAACTCTGTCTCTCGAAATCTATCTCAACGAAAATAGCCATGTACACGAAAATGTTCATCACAGCTTTATTCAGAATTGCAAAAAACTAGAAATAAACTAGTCCAACAATAAAAGGCTTTGAGATCTTGTCCACTCCCTATACATCCCCCTCCCTCCCTCTCTCTCTCTCTCTCTCACACACAAACACACACACACACACACACACTGAGAGAGCTATATACAAACTGTTCAACCAGCCCTTTTTCTCTCCTTTATTTTATCATGAGCATTTTTGCATGTTATTAACTACAAATCTACTTCATGCCAATGGCTGCATATGCCCCTATATTGTTGCTTCGTGGATTACTTCATGACCACTCCCCTGCTGATGGTGGTCACTTCCAATTTTTTGCTATTACACACAATAAAACAGTGTCTTAAAGTTATTTTTGTTTGCATTGTATGTCTACAGGATTAAAACAAATTTACAATGACCATGTGTTAACTTTTTAATCATTTGTCATTTGGGAAATGCAAAAGCCACAATGAGCTACTACTATACTCTCATTAAAATGCCAGAAATCCAAAGGACTGACCATAACAAGTGTTGGCAAGGATAGGGAAGAAATGGAGCCCTCACATACATTGTAGTGGGAATGTAAAGTGATACAACCACTTTGGAAGACAGTTTGGCAGTTTCTTAAAAAATTAATCATATCTGTATTAGAAGCGAGCCCCACGTCCCTTAATAGGGAAATGGATAAACAAACCGATGTATATCTTTAGACATGAGGATTTCGTGAATAAATAAAGAAAAATAAATTTTTAAAATATAAAATAGCAAAATTGGGTATATCCATGGAATCTTACTCAACAGTGAAAAAGAATAAACTATCAATATGCACAATGACCACAGATGACTGTCAACATAGCTTTGCTGAGTGGAAGGAGCCAGACCAGAGGAGAGAAGAGTGTGCCTATACCATAGGATTCCGCTTATATAAAATTTTAGGAAATGCAAACTGATCTCTAGCGCTAGAAAGCAGGTCAGCAGTTGTCTGGGGCTGGGGCAGGGAGCAAGAGAGGACAAAAGGGCACGAGGAAAGTCCTGGGGGTGACAGAGACATGTTCATTCTCTTGATTGTGGTGATGGTTTCACAGGGATAAACATGTCAAAACTCATCGAATTATATACTTTATCTATTTTTTATGTGTGAAACAAAGTTTACTGAGGAAGGACAAGATAGGTTTACAGAGCAAGAGCAAAATATATTTGTCATAGACGACGAACAGACCCCACCCCTGGTTGTAACAAAAAGGCTGAATTATACACTTTAAAGACATGCGGTTTATCGTATGTCAATAAAGCTGGGAAAAAGAAAAGAAAAAGACTATTTTAAAAAGATAAATGGGAATGCCTATATTTGGTTGAAACACAAGCTTGAACGTTGGTATTCATATTCAAACAGTTGTCTTTTTTGTAAAATAGCCAAGTTTAATGTAGTTCCTTCTGTATTAGTCTCCCGGGGCTGCCCTAACAAAAATACCAGAGTGGGTGGGTTAAACAACAGAAATTTGCTGCTCCCAGTTCTGGAGGCTGGAAGTCCATAATCAAGGGACCAGCAGTTTTCTTCCTGGCTTGCAGACACCCACCTGCCTTCTCACGGCTCTCTCTTCCGCCTCTCATAAGGCACAGTCCTATCAAATTGGGGCCCCACCTTAGGACCTCATTTAACCTAAATAACCTGGTAAAGACCCCATCTCCAGATACAGCCACACTAGGGGTCAAGGCTTCAACACATGAGTTTGGGAGAAACACAGTTCATAGCACCTTCCATACCAAGGCCGGACATGAAGTTTCTAGCTTCCTAACTTTCTTGGCAGAATTTACACAACATAAGTGGATCACAAACCCTTTCCCTTATGCATAAACTCAATTCTGCTAGGCGAGCTTTTGTCCTTAGATTACTGGATGTTTTAGTCCATTTTCTGTTGCTTATAACAGAATACCTAAAACTGGGTAATTTATAAAGAAAAGGAATTTCTTATAGTTACGGAGACTAAGAAGTCCAAGGTCAAGGGGCTATATCTGGTGAGAATCTTCTTGCTGGTGGGGGTTCTGCAGAGTCCTAAGGCAGTGCAGGTGATCACATGGTGAGGGGCTGAATTTGCTAACTCTGGGGGTTAAGTTTCAACATGAGTTTTGGAAGAGTCATCCAAACCATAGCACTGGAGGAATAATTCATTTGTCCGAATTTGGACTACTGCCATCCTGCCAGCAGACCTGAAAGGAGGAATGGTAAAAAATATTCTTTTACTCCAAGACAAAATAAATAGACTATCCTAGCTACAAATTTCAAGATTGAAAAGTATATCAGACTGCTTTTAGCAAACAGAAACACTCTTTTCAAAAAGATCATCTCAACCTTACAGTGACTGAGTGTCTCATGCTGAGGCTGTCATAACAAGCCTGATCAGCAACACCCTTGCAGATTCTGAGCTCCTTCGCATAACCTACAGTAGGGTATGAAGCCATAATGTCATCAGTGTCCCAACATGTCACCCACGACTGAAAAGCGGCAAAGGATTCAGCAGCCTTTGCCAGACATTAGAAATGGGAGTTAGACCTGCATCTTCTAAATTCTGGTGCCAAGAACATCAGAACACTGCCAGAAACAAATGGATTCTGTGCTGACCACTCTGCCGCAGAGGTACTGGACCTACTTTATTTAAAAGGGAAGCGAGTCAATACTTGCCAACAACAGCATCCTTTCAATTTGGTCTCTTCCCAGAAGGCAATTCAGGCACTTGTCTTCCCTCCCTGACCCTAGCACTCCACTGTCTGACAACTTCCACCCTCCAGGCCCCAGCCATGAAGGTCATCAGAAGGTTGCTGGCAAATGGCTAAAATAACAGCCCTGACCAAGTACCATACTGTAGAGATGGGGCCCTATAGGTGAGACCACAAGATGAACGCAGGCGTTCTGTAGGCCAAGAGGTGCACTGCATTAATGAGGAGGTTGGGCGAGGCTCATTGTTCTGCCCCAGGCCACTCACCATCCAGGGTCTGGCCAGCAGGAATGCAGAGTGCTGAGCAAACCGTGGCGATAGCACCAAGGTTCAGACAAGGAGGAAAGGACCATCGGAGCGGACAGGTAGGACACCCCCCATCCCCCATGAAGTGGCTGGTGCAGAGCTCCTGCAGCACAGGGCAAGAGGCACAGATCACCAGACTCAGAAGATCTGGTCACATCACTGTGTCTCTACACATACGGGAACCGAGGATCTTCACGATGCTCCTGGCAGTGAAAAATATTAAAGAAATAACACTTAACTCTACGTTTCCATAAGAGTTCCTTAAGACCACCTGGGCTTCCACCAGAAATGAGCTTTTAAAAAAAGTTGATCTAGTTATCTGTGGAGAGGCAATGTGCCCTTCATCATCAGACCTGCTTGGGCTGAACTCGATTCTCAGGTTGAAGCCCTAACCCCTGTATCTTAGACTGTGACTGTATTTGGAGATGAGGTCTTTAAAGAGGAACTAAGGTAGAAGGAGGCCATTAGGGTGGGCCCCAATCCGATCTGACTGGTGTCCTTATAAGAGAAGATGTGGATGTAGACACACAGAAGAATGACCACGTGAAGACACAGGGAGAAGACGGCATCTGCAAGCCAAGAAGACAGGCCTCAGAAGGAACCAACACCTTGATCTTGGACTTACGGCCTCTAGAACGGTAAAAAACAAATTTCTGTTGTTTAATCCACCCTGGCCAGGCACAGTGGCTAAGCCTATAGTCCCAGCTACTGGGGAGGCTAAAGCAGGAGGATCACTTGAACCCAGGAGTTCAAGGCTGCAGTGAGCTATGATTGCACCACTGCACTCCAGTCTGGGCAACAGAGCGAGACCACCATCTCTAAGAAAGAAAAGAAAAAATTGAAAACAAATCCCACCCTGTCTGTGGTATTTTGTTACGGCAGCCCTAGATGACTAATATAGATGCCAGACTGAAGCAGCTTCAAGTGAACGAATACTACCAACAGGGAGGAGGAGCTTATTAAAGTGAGGGCAAGAATCAGGATTCTGTTCAGACTCATCAAGTGGTTAGGTAGGAGAGGCCTTGGAGCTGATCTGTGAAGAGCCAGAACAGTTCACTAGGTATCCAAGCTCCAGTCCCCGTCCATCCCATAATGCCGCATCATTAATTCTGAAATGCTACACTACTGAGGCTCTGCTGGAAGAAGGAGGTGCTTGGAGCTAAGTGATTAAGACTTTAGAAGCTGAACTGCCAACACCCAAGGCCTCAGGATTCCCTTGCTATTCAAGAAACCTGCCCTCCGGCCATTCTGTGAACAGCAGGGTGTCATCAAATAAAAGCAGCAAAAAAAAAAAGGTGATTCATTTAGAATCACTATCACACTTATAAAAAGGAAGCTTCACTGATATTTTAAGTCTATAGAGTTAATTCATCTCTACTAGCCTTCATTTCCAAAATCAAAGCTATAAATCATATTTGGTGGGTTTACAAGGGCTCAAAAAGCACTTGCTGATTAAAAATTTTTTTTAATTGGGTGTCGGGCAGGTGGGAGGGGGGAGGAGGGGATGGGTATATACAAACATAATGAGTGAGATGTGCAACGTTTGGGGGATCGTCACGCTTGAAGCTCTGACTTGAGGTGGGAGGGAGGGCATGGGCAATATACGTAACCTTAGCATTTGTACCCCCATAATATGCTAAAATAAAAAATAATAAAACATGCAGAAATGTTTCAAAAATAGAATAAAGTACACCTGTATAACCTTTAAAAAAATTTTTTTAATTGACAAATAAAAAAATTTTATGTTTATCATGTATAGCATGTTGTTTTAAAATATATATACATTATAAAATCTCTAAATTGAGCTAATTAACATGTGTTACCTCACATACTTATTTTCTGTGGCAAGAACACTTAGAATATATTCTCTTAGCAATTTTCAAGACTACAATATATTGTTTTTAATTATAGGTACCATGTTGTACAATAGATCTCTTGAACTTATTCCTAATTGAATGTTTGTATCCTTTGAGCAACATCCCCTAACTCCCCCTGCCCCACCCAGTAACCACCATTCTACTCTCTACTTATAAGAATTCAACTGTTTTACACTCCACATATAAGTGAAAGCATGCAGCATTTGTCTTTCTGTGCCTGGCTTATTTCACTTAACATAATGTTCTCCAGGTTCATCTGTGCTGTCCTGAATGGCGAGATTTCCTTCTTTCTAAAGGCTGAGTAGTATTCCATTGCGTGTAATGGAATATACACAATTTGCTGACTAATATTTACCTAAAAATAAGCAGAGAAAGATGATGGCTTGAAGTCTCAGATAAACCATTAAGTAAAGGTTATCCTACTCATGCTGATATACCTAAAAACTATAAAAGACAAGGCCAGGTACAGTGGCTCATATCTGTAATCCTAACACTCTAGGAGGCAGAGGCAGGAGAATTCTTGAACTCAGGAGTTTGAGACCAGCCTGAGCAAAAGCAAGACCCCATCTCTACTAAAAATAGAAAATCAGCTAGGCGTTGTGGCGTGAGTCTGTAGTTCCAGCTACTGGGGAGGCTGAGGCAGGAGGATTGCTTGAGCCCAGGAGTTTGAGGTTGCAGTGAGCTATGATGATGCCACTGCACTCTACCCAGGGCAACAAAGACTTACTCAAAAACAAAAACAAAAAAAACTAAAAGATAAACTACTTAAAACAGAAAAATTCCAAAATGATACCAAAAATTTAGCAAGTTTTTTAAATGATACCATTAGAATCTATCTACAGTGGATAAAGCAAGACCTCTCAGGGCCTAGTTTTCTCAGTTGTAAAAAGGGTTGAATGAACTGAGGCTTTTCCTCCGAAACTATGGTTTCTTAAAAAAATATGCATCTTGACCCTAAAGCTTTGTACCCTACAGCATTGTTTACATCTGCAATATAAAGATTTTTACTAATTTAACTCTTACTTACTCATGGAATTTCTGTGCATGAAGCCAAGAAATCTGATTATCACTAAAGCCTTAAGAAAACTGTTTTTCATATCAACTCCCACCAGGTACTCTTGAATGCAGAAGTTGCAAGTCTCAGGGAAGTAAGTGCTCCTGACGCTGACGGATATGTGCTCCCTCCAGCACCACCCAAACCCTGCACATCCAGTAGCTGATGCCAGGGCTAAAATTGCCCACTTCCACCTTGGTGACAGCCAGAGGGATTCCTGTAAGAGGTCAGGCAGAGGTCCCCTTGGGTAAAACCTCCCTAGAGGAAGCTCAATGGCTTCCCTTTCCCTCCCCCCAGAATAAAACCCCACCTGTGACAGCCCCACCCCATCTCTCCTCCCTCATGTCCCAGCACTCTCTCCACTGCAGCCACTCCTGTCCCTCGCCGCACCTTGGACACAGGCCCACGCCCCAGATGGCCTTCCCTGCCAGCTCCCTCCCTTCACCCAGCCCTCTGCTCAAATGTCACGTTCTCAGAGAGCTGTGTCTAAAATAGCACCCATCTTCCTTACTAGATACCCCACTGCCCCGGTTTATTTTTCTTCCTTGCACCCAGCACCTCACATCACATAGTCATTTTTTGTCTGTCTCCCATCAACAAAGGGTGATCACATCCCATGAGAGCAGGGACTTTGTGTTCAGTGCTTTAGCCCCAGCACCTTGGTGCTCAGTACATCTTGGTTCTACCACTGTATTAGTTTTCTAGGGCTGTTATAACTAAGCACCACACACTGGGTGGTTTAAACAACAGAAATTTATTATCTTACAGAAGTCCAAAATCAAGGTTTTCAACAAAGCGGGCTCCTTCTGAAGGCTGCAGAAAGGAATCTGTCCCATACCTCTCTCCTAGCTGCCAGTTTCTGATACTCCTTGGCTTGTAGGTGCATCATCCTGATCTCTGCCTTCATCCTCGCACAGCGACTTCCCTCTCTGCAGGTCTGTGTCTAAATTTCTCCTATAATAGGGACACCAGTCATACTGGATTAGGGTCACACCCTAATGACTTCATTTTAGCTTGATTATCCCTGTACAGACCCTATTTCCAAATAAGGTATGTACAGAGGGACAGTCCCTTCTGAGTGACTGGGGGTTAGGACTTCAAAATCTCTGTTTTGGAGGACACAATTCGACCCATAATAACCACTTATTAGCCACATGACCCTGGGCAAGTTAGTTAACCCCCATCAGTTAAATGGGGCTAATAATTGTACCTACCTTGTTTGGGGAATGATGACAGGGTCCTTGCCAACAAAGAAGTACAGCCCTTTCCCCTTCTGTGAGCTGTGTAGATATCAGCATGAAAAAGGCTGGGAAGCTCTGTTCAAGAGCATGGGCTTTGGAGCCAGGCTGCACTCGGTCTGAGCCCTCTCTCTGCTACGGGCTGGCTAGGACCTTGCACAAGTTGCTCAACCTGAGACCAATCTCAAGATACAGTGCTAAGTATTATACGATAATGCATGCCAACTGCTTAGCACACAATAAGCCTCTCTATGAATGTTGGCCGCCAAGGGCAGGGCTGAACTAGGGACTGACGATGTCGCCCTCCTCCCAAGGATATCTTGCAAATTCTTCACAGTGGCCCCTCTACCTCACGGCCTCATCAGCAGCAGAGAACAAGAAGTGAGGGTTAAGAAGAGACAGTTGAGGGACTCCTTGGGTAACAACTGCAACAAAAGCCATCTTTTAAAACTCTTATCCAGCACTTAATAATAATGTATTGTATACTTGAAATCTGCCAAGAGAGTTGATCTTGAGTTTGTTCACCACACACACACACACACACAAAGTAACTAGGTGAGGCGATGGATGTGTTATTTAGCTTGATGGTGGTAATCATTTCACAGTGTGTATATATTTAAAGACACCATGTTGTACACCTTGAATATACAGAATTTTTGTCAATTGTACCTCAATAAAGCTAGGGGGAAAAAGGAAGGCGTTTAGATCTGGACTTTGATATATTGCCAAGGATTGGAAGGGAATGAGTAAAAGAGAAAACCCACTTTGCACCATTCGTCCCCATGAAAACCCTGACCTGGTCGAGGATGGGTGTTAGGGGAAAGCAGGACGCTCCAGCAGGGGTGGTGGAATCTGTGTATCTGACTGAATTCCCAGGCCTGAAAGAGCTGTGCCCAGATGCACTTATAGGCCAGGACGTTTTACACTGCTGCGTCCCTTTGTTACTGGCTTTGCTCACCCTTAGTGGGGTTATTCTGCGCTTCCCACATCATTACGGTAAGAAACAAAACTTACGCTAGCAGCAGAGTGAACTAAGGGTTCATGTACTTCCAGATGCCCATCTGGGAACAGACTGAGGCTGTCCATGTGGAACCCACATATTTACACAGCACCCACAACTGTCCTGGGCACCCGGAATATGGCAGGAGGAGGGAGCGAGAGTCTCTGCTTGTATGGAGCGTATCCACTGTGCCATGTGCTACAGATGATCTTTCTATGGTTCAGTTTTCACATCTAAAAACAGAGCTAATAGGAGCATCCTCTCCTGGAGTGGCTTTGATCGTTGAGTCAGTTAACACAAAATGCTTCAAACTGTGCCACTATGTAAGTATTAGCTACATTAGACAACTCTGAATTGAATGATGAAGTTGGCACTGCTGTCCCATTTTATATCACCAGGAAACCAGAGTACAGAGAGATTAAGAAACATGCCCAGGCCTGGCAGCAGGCCTAGGACTCTGAGCACCAGGCTTTGCCATCCCTGATACTTCTTAGATTGTACCATAAATCCTTCATAGTATGGATCTCAACACCAGAACGTTCACTTAACTATTGGTACCCCTCTTTTAAAAAAGAGCAATGAACATACTGAACTGCACACTTAAAAAAAATGGTTAAAACGGTACATTTTATTTGTATTCTATAATTAAAAGAGAGGGAGTAGAGAACAATGACAAGGCAGGATTTGTTGTTCAGAACACAGCTCACTGAGGACGTAACAGTAGGTGGACATTGGTGTTGGTTTACCCCTTCTCGAAAGCCCACGCTGTGCAATGAAGAGCCCCACCGAGAACGCTCTCTGCATGGGCAGCTTCCTGTGTCTCCGGTCACTCCAACCCCTCCCCGCTCCCAGGACCTCTGCATGGCTGACCCCAGGAGTCCATCTTGGACCTCATCACACTGGCCCCTTTGTGGGATTTGACATGGGCAAGTACGTGCTCTCCCAGGTCTCCTGGCTTCACCGGGGACCCTTCCCAGTCTCTCATGCTGGTTCCTTCCTCCTCTTGACCTCTTTCCTTGTTGGGAGCCCCAGACCACAGTCTTGGGCCTCATCTCTCCTCCATCTACACTCGCTTCTGTCTCAGGACCTTCAACACCATCTCTGCCTGGCAGCTCCCAACGTGCTGCTGCAGTCCAGACCTGTAACTCAGGTCCAGACGCTTGCGGATGTCCCACTGGGATGGCCACCAGACAAACTGTGCCATCCCAAAGTGAACCCTGGTCTTCCTGCCCACCCCTGGAGCCTGCTCCTATGCAGACTTCATGTCTCACCCTCTGGCTTCTCAAGCTGAAAACCTAGAGTCACACTCAACTGCTTTCTTTCTGTTGTATCCCACATCTGACCCGTGAGCAAATCCCAAGTCACCCCTTCACAGTACGTTCAGAATCCCAGCACCTCTCTACTGCTACCCTGCACTAGAGCAGCAGCCTCTGGAGTGGGCTCCTCACCTCTGCCCTGCCCGCCCCCACCTGCCATCAGCACCCAGTGGAACAGCTGGAAATGGTTCTGTCATGCCAAATGGGACGCCAGGCCAGGCTGCTCTGCTCCACTCTGCCTGACTCTGCCCAGTGGCTGCAATCTAACCCAGCGGCCACTGTCAGGACCCCAGTTCTGAAAGACCTACAAGATCCTATGCCTTCCCACCCCCCTGCCTCTCTGGCCTCACCTCCTACACCCACCCCCTCCCTCAAGTGCTCAGGGACAACCTCATTGGCATCCTCTGAGCCTCAGAAACATCAGAGCCTCTGCACTTGGTTAGATGGCACCTTCTCTGCAAGGCCTTCCTGATGGCCCATTGAACACTTCACTGTTCCCCAATACTCACTGTCCCCTCGGTTCCTCACTATGCACACAATAGCCAATACTGCCTCACATCCTGCACATCTAGTTGATTGTACCTCTCCCTCCCATCCCCACCAGCAGGTGTGCAGGGGCTTGTCGGTCTTGTTCTCTGATATACTCCAGTACCTAGCACACAGCTGGCACCTTGTAGGTGCTCAAATACCTGTGGAATGAATGAATGACCAATGCTTTAAAAGGTCCTCAAAGAAACATTCAACTATACTCAATAACTTGCATTTTAAAAGGTGGGTTAAAAGGATTAAACATTTTAGAGAGTTTTTCAGGTATACTGAAACAAAGCCTGTTTGACAGAATACCTCACTACTTGAGGACTGCACTTAACAAGTTTATAATTTTTCCTAGTTTAAGACGTATATGTCCCAAAATAAATGGAAAGTCATCTTGCATTCATGGATTGGAAGACTTAATACTGTTAAGATGGCAACTCCCCACAGCAATTCACAGATTCAGTGTAATTCCTACCAAAATCCCAGTTGGCTTTTTTGCAGAAATTGACAAGCTGATCCTCAAATTCATATGGAATTGCAAGGGACCTTTAATAGCCAAAACAATTCTGAAAAAGAACAAAGTTAGAAGACTCTCAATTCCTGATTTCAAAACTTACTACAAAGCTAGTTATTAAAACAGGGTGGTACTAGCATAAGGACAGACATCCAGATCAATGGAAGAGAAATAAGAGTCCAGAAATAACCCACATACCTACAACCAACTGATTTTCAAGAAGGGTTCCAAGATGACTCAACGGGAAAAGAACAGTTCCTTTAACAGATGGTGCTGGGAAAACTGGATATCCACATGCAAAGGAATAAAGTTGGACCCCAATCTTACATCATGTACAAAAATTAACTCAAAATGGATCAAAGATGTAAAACCATAAAACTCTTAAAAGAAAACACAGGGGGAAATCTTTATGATCTTGGATTTGGCAACAGTTTCTTAGATATGACACTAATAGCACAAGCATGCAGGAAAAAACATAAATTAGACTTCACCAAAACAAAAAACTTGTGTACATCAAAGAACACTATTAAGAAAGTGAAAAGACAACCTGAAGAACAGGAGAAAAAAATTTGCAAATCACATATCCAATAAGAGTTTACTACCCAGAATATATAAAGAACTCTTACAAATCAATAACAAAATGATAATAAACCCAACTTAAAAATGGGCAAAGTGGCCAGGCTTGGTGGCTCACACCTATAATCCTAGCACTTTGGGAGGCTGAGCAGGAGGATCACTTGAGGCCAGGAGTTCAAGACGAGCCTAAGCAACATAATAAGACTTTGCCTCTAAAAAAGTTTTTTTTAATTAGCTGGGCGTGGTGGTGCATGCCTGTAGTCCCAACTAATCTGGAGGTTGAGGCAAGAGGACTGCCTGATCCCAGGAGTTTGAAGTTGCAGTGAGCTATGATGACACCACTGCACTCTAACCTAGACAACAGAGTGAGATCCTATCTCAGGAAAAAAAAAAAAAAGGAAAAGAAAAAGAAAAGAAAAAAATGGGCAAAGTACTTGAATAGAAATTTCTCCCCAAAAGATATACAAATGGTCAACAAGTTATGAAAAGATGCTCAAATTTAGTAGTCATTAGGGAAATACAAAACAAAACCACACTCATATATCACTTCACACCCACTAGGATGGCCATCATCACAAAAACTGAAAGTAAGTGTTGGTGAGTATGTGGAGAAACTGGAACCCTCATCCATTGCTGGTGGGAATGTAAAATGATACAACTGAGGAAAACAGTTTGGTGGCTCCTTGATGAATTAAACATAGTTTCCATATGACATAGCAATTCTACTCCTAAGTATATACCCAAAAGAACTGAAGACTTGTATTCAAACAAAAACTTGTACATGAATGCTTATAACACTTCACAATAGTCAAAAGGTAGAAACATAAATGTCCATCAACTGATCAATGGATAAAGAAAATGCAGCTTATCTACATGATGGAATATTATTCAGCCATAAAAAGGAAGGAAATTCTGACATACACTACAACATGGATGAACCTTGAGAACATTATGCTAAGTGAAATAACTTGATACAGAAAGGCACATAGTATATGATTCCATTTATATGAACTGTTCCTAGAGACAGAAAGTAGATTAGTCACTGCCAGGGGCTGGGGGGAGGGAGGAATGGAGAAGAACTGCTTAATGGGTATGGGTTTCCTTTTGGGGTGATGAAAGGTTCTGGAACTAGAAAGTAGTGATCATTGCACAACATGGTAGATGCACTAAAAGCCACTTAATGGTACACTTTAAAATGGATAAATGGTGGATTTCATCTCAATAAAGAAAAAAAGCAGAAACAACGAATACTGTCTTCCTACTCCCTCTCACCCGCCACAGAGTATACTGTTCTTAGACTCTAGACTCCAGGAGAGCAGGATACTAAAACAGTAAAACATCGAGAAGAACTTGAACATGCCTCAGTCCCATTCTACTACTTCTCCCTTTCCCCTAAAAATGTAATCTGTCTTCATGCGAGTCACTGAATGCTGTCTTCAGCTTGAGAATTCCTGAGTTGGAGCTGTACAACTAAAGGACTCTCAAGTTCTTATTTCCTGTTTTAAAGGAAAACCTTAGGAGTATACGTTTACCCACCCCAGCCAGCACCGAGCCATGACATTTACGTGTTGTAAATATGCCTTGTAAGAGGCCAGCAGTTTCCTGGCCACAGGCTGTAATAGCTGCCTATCTCTGCCATGCCTGACAGCCATCTGTCAGGGCTCACTGCTGCTTTCTGGTTATTAGTGCTGGGCTGCTGCCCAGGCAGTGCACCAGGTCAGGCTGCTCAAATCTTCACTCACCCCAAGTCCCCTGGTGTGTCTGACTTGGGGAGCTGAGATCTTCAGAGTAGAGTTGGGCATTTTCCAACTCCTACCTGGAACCCAGGCTCCAAACTCAGATTCTGTCCAGACAGCAATAGAGCCAAGTGCAGCCTCTTCAAGCCCAGATACCTCTTATCTACCTGTCATAACCGTCATCATCCTTGTGGGCAGGAGGGGAAAATACAATAGTCCCATCTATAGGTCGCATATAGAGTACATTTGACCAGCGTTGGCTTTCCTAGACCTGACCCCTTTCCCTCAACCAAATAGACACACACACACACTCACACACACACACACACACACATGCATGCACATACATACATGCACACACACAAATTTCAGGCAGATTTTAATATTTATTTCATCCTTTATTTTTTTCCAGGAGTTACCAGTAAGCAATAAAATGGTCAAAGAAGTAGGTTAAAGAAGAAAAGGCAGGAAAAATCCTAAGAAGTACATAAAGAGTAGTCTTTGAATAACTGATTTGACAATTTTAAATTGTATTTTGCTTAGACATAAATATTACTAAGAAAAAGACTGTTCAAGTAGCTGGGCACAGTGGCTCATGCCTGTAATCCCAGCTACTTAGGAGGCTGAGGGTTGCTTGAGTTCAGAAAATTTGAGACTAGCCTGGGTAATATAGTAAGACCCTTTGTCAAAAAAAAAAAAAGACTGTTAAACTGTATCAATACTATATACAATTCTCAGAAAAAGCTGGAAGGAGGTATGTACACAGATAGGTCAACAGTGGGTAATTCTGGGTGACAGAATTATGAGTGATTTTTCTTTCTGTATTTTCTGTTATAATCATGACAGATTATAACCCCACCACTGTGTCCCCACCGCTGTGTGCAATCCAAACAGTATATGCCCCACATACCTTGTTGAGCTTGCCAAGTGAAGATATGAGATCCGCCCATTCACTTGAAGATTCAAAATTTCTTAAAGCCTTTTCAATCACTGAAGAGTAATTTCTGTATCTATAATCATTTAACAGCTCCTGCTCCTCTGGATCCATCTTACATTCTCACCAACAGCTGAGAAAGTATCTAAATGCGAAACAAAAAATAACCCAATGAGAGAGCCATTCAAGGACACAAATCATTCTCAACCCAGAGCTACAGAAGACACGTGTCCACAAACACTGCTATGTACAAACGCACTTGGCAATGCAATTCAAATATTTAGCAAGGCTTCTGGGCCAGGCACTGTGATAGATTAAAAGATAAACATTTCCTGCCCTCATGGATTCTGAGGGAGACAAATGCACGGGAGCAGAAAGAAGCAAGAATGCTAGGGTTTCATTTAACTGACAAAATGAATTCTAGGAGTGAAACTTGCAAAGCTGCTAAACCACAGATTGTTGCCAGTTGGTAATTCTGAATGCAGAAGGCCCTTCCTATCACAGGGCATTTATAAAACCTAAGGAAAAGCTCTTAACCTGAACAGTCTATGTAGCAATGCAATCCTCTATAACTAGACTAGACGGTAGGAAATATTCTATAAGAAAATCAGGTGGAAAAAAAATAAAACATTAAAGAAAATAAGGATGTAATGATTAACGATGAGGCATCTGACAGCAGTGTTGTCACAATCCACCAAGCACTTGTTCAGTGAGTAAGCTCCAATTACCAGCCAGGCCCAGCTGGGTGCTGCCCTAGGCTTTATACCTCCTACAGAGTATAGAGTTTGGATGGAGGGTGTGTTATACCTGGGTCCAAGCAGGCTCATTCTATTCTTCTTGTTCTTGTAACATATTCTTTGATGGATTCGTTTACTTTTTCTTTCGCTAAATGCATTCTTTATGTATGAACCAATGCAGCCACTGCAAAGCCTCAGACACACAGTCTAATCCCAATGCTAACAGCAACCATTTTCTTTTATTTTTGTCCCCAATGTAACAAAACGAAATAAGGAATAAAGAATGAGATGCTGCACTGATTTGACTTTTTAAAAAATCTATCATGTATACATTATAACATATACAAATACAAATGCATTCTCATGTCATTTTGTTTTTATTCCTTCATTTAAAAAAATCTGAAAGTTAACTCATCGGTCTATTCAAATGAGTTACAACTCTGAAAGGTATTTTATAAGACACGGACATGTAAAATCCTTCCTTTGATCTGTCACCAAGTTCCATATTTTAGCATTTTCTCAAAAAGAGTGCTTTAGGGTTTTGATTTGCTCCCATTCTTTAGTCTTTACCAGATGAAGCTCTATTTAAAGTATGTCAGACACCTACCCAAAATTCCTTGTCCCCCTTCTCCATTCTAATGGAACTCTAATTTTGTTCATGGCAGCGCTACAGTTTTCAGACTCCCTTGCAGCTAAATGGCCAGGTGACAGCTCTAGACAATAAAATGTCAGTAGAACCTGGTAGTTAGGAAAGCTCTTTGAAATGAAGCAGACTCCTCTGGCATAAGCCTTTTCCCTTCACTCTTCTTATTTCTGCCTGGAACAAAGCTTTAATGTTGGAGTGAAGCCACATCTTGCAACCATGACAAAACATCCACAAAAGTCACAAACTAAGGATGGCTGAGTGGAAAGAGAGAGCAGCTGAGGCCCTGAAGGCATTATGAAGGCACCACATACAACCCTGGAAGCTCTATCTCTGGTCTATGTTTTCTGCACAGAACAGCTAATTTGTTTAAGCTATAATTCAATCAGGTTTTCTATTACAGACAACCACAATTCTGATAAATACATGAGGTTAAACAGTATTTTGCTAGTATGCTTATTCTGAAAGAAGACAGAAAAACATAGAGCAACATTATGTGATTAAATATGATGGAGCATGGTTAGTTGGTTTGGTTGCTAACCAAGTTGCACATAGTCAATCAAGTAAAAAGGCAAGTATGGTAGATGCAAGAAACTGAACTGTAAGTACAACATGTTCTTTAAGCCCAAATCTTTCATTTATTGGCCAGTGACATTGTAAGAATTTCATGGTATCTCTACTTCACTTTCTGATCACTCCAAACCCACTCCAATCCTCTCGGGGC
Organism: Cheirogaleus major; assembly: GCA_963574435.1. NCBI lineage: Eukaryota > Metazoa > Chordata > Mammalia > Primates > Cheirogaleidae > Cheirogaleus > Cheirogaleus major. The sequence goes on from CAUYPO010004858.1 coordinate 22,770, forward strand.
CACCACTACTTTCAAGTCATTATTGCCAGGGGTCCCTTCTGTTTCCTCACTTTACCTCTCAGTAGGACTCTGCAGCAGACCACTTCTTCCTTCTCAAAACAGCCTCCACTCGGCCCACACACTCCTCTGGCCCCACTAGCCCTGGAGCCTGCTTCCCACGTCCCTCTGCACTTCTCTCCTCCTCCTCTATCCACTGCTAAACACTGGCATTCCCTGGTATCAAGCCTTGGGACCTCTTCTTCTCTCTCTTTATCCTTGGTGATTTCTCTATTCCTATAACTTCAAAATATCATCTACATGCCAATGACTCAGATTAATAATGCTCTCCTCAACCTCCTCCTCCAGGGTTCAAGTTGATGTGAATACCCACTTGACCTCTCCAGCTGAATGTGGCACAGGTATCTCAAAACTTAGTGCTTCCAAAACTAGACTCCTAAGTGCTGCTTGCTTGGGTCCCCACCCCCAATGCATATGTTGAAATCCTAACCCCCAAGGTGATGGCATTAGGAAGTGAGGCCTTTGGAAGGTGATTAGGTCACAAGCACAGAGCCCTCATGAATAGGATTAGTGAGTGTCCTTTTAAAAGGGACCTGAGACAGCCTCCCTGTCCTCTCCACTATGTGAGAACACAGGGAGAAGGTATCATCTATGAACCAGAAAGCAAGCCGCACCAGACACTGAATCTGCCAGCACCTTGATCTTGAACTTCCCAGCCTCCAGAACTGTGAGAAATAAATTTCTATTATTTATAAGCTACCCAGTTTATGGTATTTTGTTATGGCAGCCTGAATAAGACAAGCAACCATCAACAAAATCTGGTCTATCCATACAAGGGAACACTATTAAGACAATGAAAAGGAACAAAGTACTGATACATGCTACAACCTGTATGAACCCAGAAAATACACGCTTAGTGGAACAAGCCAGCCACACAAGACTATATATTGTATAATTCCATTTATATGAAATGCCTAGAGTAGGTGGCAAATCTATAGAGATGGCAAGTAGATTAGTGGCTGCCTAGGGTGGTGTAGAAACAGGCAGTTACTGCCTCTTTGTGAGGTAACTGAAATGTGCTAAAATTAGATTCTGGTCTGTCAGTTATACCTCAATAAAGCTGTTGAAAAAACTAAACTTTCAGTTCCATCTCCTCAACTTGATTTTCTCTAGTTGTCCCCTTCTCAGAAAGTGGCCCCTCCATCCATGGGACCTTCTGTAATTCTGGACTCCTTCTCTTCACCTGCCACACTCAGCCCAAGCCCTGTCCCCTCTTCTTCCTAAACACCTGTTGACTCAATGCTCTCCATCTGTACTGCACCGCTGCTGGACAAGCCCCCTGCTCCCCGGAAGTCTGCAGAGGGTTCCTGATGGTTCTCTCTCATTCTTACCCCCTCCAGTGTATTTTCACACAGCCCTCCAAGAATCCTCTTAAAACATAAATTAATGCATATAACTGCCATCTTTCAAACTCTTCCCACTAAACTTACAATAAATCCAAACAATCCCCTCCTCAGCCTACAGGATTCTACCCACTTCTCTCCTTACTGCATTCTGCATGTCCCAAAAAAGCCCATTCCACCACAGAGCCTTTGCACATGCTGTGCTTCTCTGCAAAAACATACTGCACTATGCATACACACCCACAAAATAAGATTACCTACTCATTCTTGGAAAGGCCTGTCCCTTTTTCTGAAATAACAGCCTTCACACCTTTTGAAAACATTAAGGAAAGGATGGTAATGAGAGGCGGTAGTCTGTTGCTTTTACCAAGTAAAAACTAAAGTTGGTAAATCAGGAAATTAACCCGTCTGAAATCCAGCATCTCTGAACCACTACAATGCTCCATGCATAGTCTGTTCACTCTATTAAGTGTCTAAGAGCCGAGGAAAGAAACATGAATAAGATAGGGTTCCTACCCTCATAGTTCCTAGCCTAATACAAAAGGAAATTCCTAAATATAAAATTGCAATTTAATGTGGCACACACAGTGACAGAGGGTAGCTGAAGTAACAGAGTCTGATGCTGGCAAGAGGAAGCTCAATTACCAGCAGAGGAGTCCTCAAAGCCCGCAGGTGTGGGCAGCTAGAGTTACCAGGAAGAGAACTGCGTCAGCGATAAGGTGTGTGCTTAGGAGGAGGGGTGGCAAAGGGCACCACTGCTCTCGGGCAGGAGGGTGTCAGCCAGGTGAGAGCAGGTAACTGGAGTGGTTCAATGTTATGGTCGGCAACATGAAGATATTATTATTTGGCTTAACTAACAGCACAGGCGAGAAGTTTGGAAATAGTCATTAGAGCAAACTCTTTGTTTCAAAATAAGGGGCATGTGATGTTATGCTACTAAGTAAATCTGGGTGAGCTTGGTAAAGCCACCATTTATGCATGCACCTCTCTCATTCAATACACGAGAGTCCTGTGAGATGGTATTCTCAGTCCCAAGAGGAGAATACTGGAGATCAGGCCATTTGGAAAACTGCCCAGGTCACACACAGAGCAGCTAGCAGAACCAGATTCCAGCTTAGGTCAGTGAGATACTGCAGGGCCTCCAGTATGTTATGCTAGTGGTAAAATTAATAGTTCAGCCCTTAAATAACTCTTTTGCCAACGATCTTGTAATCTCTCCTGGATACCTTTTCTGTGAGAGATCCAATAGTTCAGTAAAACCAATAGTTATATAGCTCAAACAATTACACACACGAAAGAGTAATCATATGAACAAGTATATCTGGTCAGCCAGATATACCCACCTTAAAATCTAAAATGTCAGCAGGAAATTTCTCTCGCCTTATCCCCTCTTAATTGCTTAGAAAAACAAGTTCAAGTGAAAAACAAACCCGCCAGATCTCAAAGAAGTTCACTGTAAATATGTTTGCGTGAAGGAACAGTTCCGAGTTAGATGAAAATGAGGACAGAATGACCCTCCCATGAGCAAGAACATTTACTGATAGATAACAGATATGTAATATTAGCAAAAAAATAGATAATGACCCTTAGTCTACAGCACAGAAACACTCGTCACCAATTGGCTTAATCGACTCTAGATTAGAGATACATTATACATTATCTTGAACCTGGTCTTTCAGAGTGGTAATTAAACTGTACTGGAAATAATTTAAGACACCTAATAGAAGTAGGCTTTGCGGGGGGGGAGGGTGTTCTCCATCACCTTACCAAAATATCCCAGAAAGGTTTTCCCAAATGTGAGGCCGCTGTCCCGAGTTAAGGGCAACACCTGCGGGTAACAGTCTCGGTCAGCAGCAGGGAACCCTGCAAGGCGCAGGGCCAGGCCGGCAGAGCGCGCACTGCGGCTCAGATCCCTTCTTCTGGGGACAGTGTGGAAGACTGGGGGTCTTGCCTTGACAGGAAAGCCTGCGTTCTGAAAGGTCTGCGTCCCCAGCCTGCTCCCCAGCCAGGACTGCACGAGCAAACAAAGGCTGAGTCCTCCGCGGTTGGCTGGCGGGGCCGTGACCCTCCTGACCTCCACCTGCCGGACCCGAGGCCGCGCCCGACTCCGCGAGGGCGTGGCCGCACATCGTCCGCCGCGGGGAACCGAGCCGAGCACTGGGGAACCGTGAGGGGGACCCACCCAGCCTCGGAGCTGCCGTCTGGGGTCTCCCGCCCGCGCCCCACGCCCACGCGCCGCCCCGGCGGGGCCGCCCCCGCACTGCAGCAGCGCGCGCCGTGGGCCGGGCCGCAGGCCGGGGAGCCGTCTGCACCGCGGGATGGCCCCCCGCGGCGCCGCCCGACCCCTCCGTTCCGGGGACGGGCTCCCGCGCCGCCTCGCCGCCCGCGGGCCCGCGACGGGGAGACGCCCGCGCCCCCAGCTTCGCCCCGCAGCCACGGGCTGGTGCCCGGCAGGCGCGGGCACGACTTACCCGCGGCAGCGGCCCTTCTTGGCGGGCGCGCCCACGTGCGGCGTGGAGGAGCCCGCAGGGGTGCGGGAGAGACAGCAGGCTGGGGCTGCGGCGCGGCCCGGAGCCAGGACAGCCGGGCGAGCGCCGCGCCCGAGCCCCAGCAGCCGCGACTCCGGAGGGGGCGGGGCAAGGAGGCGGGGCCTCGGCGCGTGGAGGAGGAATCAGAGGCGAGGCCTCGGCGCCCGGGGTGGGACTGGGGGCGGGGCCTTGACGCGTGTAGGAGGAATCAGAGGCGGGGCTTCGGCGCGCGGGGGCGGGTCCTCGACCTGAGGGGCGGGACTTAGCGCGGATTCTCCTCGCGCGGGGCCGGGGCGGGCCCGGGAGGCGGTGCCTCAGCGCGCGGGGCCTGTTGTGGCGCCGCCGCTGCCCAGTCAGGGAGCCGGAGTCTTCCTCAGCTTCCCCGCCGAGGGCGGCGCTTCGCGGAGGACTGTTCCCGAGAAGGCCTACTACAGGTGGGCGGCGTGGCGTCCGCCCCTCACTTTGGACTCCTCCACACACCTGAACGGAAGGGGACGTAGGTCACTGCCCGCCCGAGGTCGTCCACCCATGCCTCAGCCCTCGGAAATGCTTTGGAATTACGGAAAAGGAGAACCGTGGGGTCCGAGGAAGGAGCATGGCACCTGGCTCACCCCATCCTTTCCGTCGGGACCACACCCAAACCCTCATCCCTCAGGGAGGAGGCCGAATTAGCCCTTCCATGCACGCTCGGGGCGTGAAGTCGCCCCCACAGGCCTCATCTTTCCGACCCTCACGTCTTCCTGGAAGGAGCTCCTCGGGTGGCTCCGGCTCAAGGAGGAGAACTCAATGTCAACCATAGAGGGCCGAATATTCCCAGACAAACCGTAACCCCTTCCTGTCATCCTCAGGAGCATCGGACCTGGACCGACTAGCCTGACAGCTGCAGGACAAGACCTTGAGGCGGGAAGTCAGGCAGAGCTCAGGTGAGCATTGGCCCTACCTACCCTCGTGCCCCAGTTGGGGCTCCCAGCTCACAGACTCAGTGCCGCCTGTTGAATAAGGTTGTGATTTCTGTAGTGGCCGCTGCTTATTTTAACCCCGGAGGGTCCTTTAGAAATTGTCACCTCTAGTCTGGAGTTGGTGTAAGGCTAGGCAGTGCATGAATGAGGTTGGGAGGTGGGGAGGTCCATGAACACTTGGAAATTGTTTAGAATACCTTGTGTAACTTTGGGATCCTTGGGAAAGGGTATGTAGCTTGTATTGGATTCCAAATCGGGTCTATCACCTCCTCCAAAACACCAAGAGTATTTTAATAGTTTGGGATGCTGGACCTGTGGCCTGGCCAGGCTGCTGATCCTGTTTCCATCTTCATTCGGCATGTACCAAGTGCCCCAGATGTAAATCCTCTAATGGTCAATATTCGAAATGGTTTTAAAATAGAAGCACAGGGAAACTAAAGGATTCAGCCACATTTAGCAGGGAAAAACTAATTTCTTGAAAATTGATTTCCTAATGAAAATATAATGAACTCCATTTTTACAAAAGCAGCAAACAAAACCTGCAAAAAAGCTGGCAAGCAGGTGAGATTTTTAGGTTCTTCAAATCTTAGTCACGCCCTACTGCACTGAATTAATAGAGATGAAAGAACCACTTTACACTCACCATTAAGAAGACAGAGACTGGGCACGGTGGCTCATGCCTGTAACCCCAGCGTTTTGGGAGGCTGAGGCAGGAATATCACTTAAGGCCAGGAGCTCAAGACCAGCCTGGGCAAATGCAAAATAACGTTTTAAAAAAATTAACCAAGTATGGTGGCGTGTCATAGCTATGAGGGAGGATTGCTTAAGCCCAGGAATTCGAGGTTATAGTGAGCTATGATCATGCCACTGTACTCCATCCTGGATGACAGAGCAAGATGCTATCTCAGGAAAAAAAAAAAAAAAAAGGGCCGGGCAAGGTGGCTCATACTTGTAATTAAAACACTCTGGGAGGCCGAGAAGGGAGGATCGCTCAAGGTCAGGAGTTCGAGACCAGCCCTAGCAATTGCGAGACCCCCTCTCTACTAAAAATAGAACGAAATTAGCTGGACAACAAAAAATATGTAGAAAAAATTAGCTGAGCATGGTGGTGCATGCCTGTAGTCCCAGCTACTTGGGAGGCTGAGGCAGGATGATTGCTTGAGCCCAGGATTTAGAGGTTGCTGTGAGCGAGGCTGATGTCACGGCACTCTAGCCCGGGCAACAGAGTGAGACTCTGTCTCAAAAATAAATAAATGAAAAAAAAAGAACAACTCAATTTAAATCAGGATTGACAGTAAATGTACAACATTACGATTTGAATATTTTTTCTCAGATCTGCTTAGTGAAAAAAGATTTGAATATTTATTCTTAGAAGAAATCTGTTTTTTGGGTCAAGTTTTGTCATGAAAAGTCCACTTAGCTACATTCATCAGTTTAAGACATGTAAAAAGAGAAGGTTCCTTGCATAATAATATTAAAACCAATTAAAGCATTTCAAATTTAATTTAAATCCAAATTTCAATGCTTACCTCCTTTGACAGCAAGAAGGCATTGTAAATCAGAGCCCACTACATTCTCTGACTGAGGCTGGCCCACCCATTAGAGAGATTGGCCAGGTAAATGCACTCTGAGTTTGGATATGCAGATACTGGTGATCCTCTAAGCCAGTTTCTTCTATAAAGTAAGTTCTACTCCACCCTTCTCAATAGTAACCACCAGTTCCTTGTTGGCTTCTGCTTTCCCTTTGTTGGCCCTGTGTTCATCCTAGTGGAGAAATCTGTGCAGTTCTGTATTTGATGCTGTGCCCACTTTGCAGCTGACTTGCAGCAACAAGTAAATCTTTGTCATACTCATCACGGTCACCTGTTTCATCTCCACACTGCAACATTGTTCACATTTTTCTTCTGCCACAATCTTTATTGCAGTTTGGTAGATGAAGGAAAAGTCCAAGGGCCAAGTCCAAAGCCAATACCGTATGTGAGTTTACCACACATACATCTAAAAAAATGCATCACAGAAAAGCTAATGTGGAAAGAACCACTGGCTCCTTCTGGTGCCTAAAAAAATACAATATGGGCTAATCCATTGAAAATATGCTGCATTTAAATCATATTTAATTTCTTTGTGGAAAAGTTTACACAGAGGCTAATTTGGGGATCTAATAACCATATGGCTTATAAATCAATTAGATTAAATGTATCATCTCCCTTAATTTTTACATCAAGAGAGTTATCCATGGTCTCTAGAGTTATCAGTGAAGTTGTATACCAAGTACTAGGCACCAAGGAACTTTGAAGCCCGGTAGTCCTGGATATGATCCTGGCTCTTAACTTTTAGCTGTGTAATCTTGGGCAAGTTAATTAACCTCTCCAAGCCTTTACTTCTTTATTTGAAAAATGACATTGATACCTGCCTTAAAGAATGCTATGGTTTGAATGTGTCCCCCAGAGTTCATGTGTTGGAGACTTAATCCCCAATGCAACAGTGTTGAGAGGTGGAACATTTAAGAGGTGATTAGGTCATGAGGGCTCTGCCCTCATCAGTGGATTAATGCCATTACTACAGGAGTAGGCGCCTGATGAAAGGATGCATTCAGCTCTTGTTCAGTCTCTTGCCCTTCCACCGGAGTATGACACACCAAAAAGGCCCTCACCAGATGCTGGTGCCATCCTCTTGGACTTTCTAGCCTTCAGAACTGTGAGAAATAAGTATGTTTTCTTTATAAATTACCCAGTCTATGCTGTTCCATTATAGCAATACAAAATAAACTCAAGCAAAAGACTGTTGTGAGAATTATGTAAGACCATGTTGGGAAAGTATTAAGCATGATATATGGCCTAATTTGCCATGGGTTCTCAATTCGTGATTTTTTTCCTTTTGATTCCAAGCCTAATTATTTTTTTTTCCTTCAGTATATACATGAAACATTTTAATGCCCTGCTATTAGTTAGGTTCCTTTTAATTGCAAGCAAAAACTACCCAATTTAACCTAGCTTAAGGAAAAGGGAAACTTATTTTAAGGATACAAGGGTATCTCAGGACATCTCTTAGAACCCAGGATTTCAGGAATGATCTGAGGCCAGGGAAAGTGTGCCACTGTGGGTAGGGGAGTTTCTCTTTGGTCTACTCTCTAAATGCTCCTCTTGAGGGTTGGCCTTCTACTCTGTCCTGCCTCTCTCTGTTCCTTTGATCACATGGGGTGGGATGTAGCCACTCACAGTAACAGCTGTGATCCAATCCAGCTAGTCCTTCTTTTTAGAGCAGCTGGAGCAGTCAACAGAGGCTAGGAGGGCAAAGTCACCTTGTGGCTGCTGTAGCTGCAAACATGGAGAGAAAGCAAAGGGAGGGCAGGAGGTAATATTTTGGAGTGGGTGTTGGGCAAACCATCCAATAAGGGCAGCCATTCTCATAAGAATGAGAAATGTTGTTTTCGGCAGCAGTTGATAATTAAGCCCTTGGTGGGCCAAATGCTTATCTAACAAGGATTTGGTTAAAGACAAAAGAGGAAGAAGAAATAAAAGGACTGGTCTGTTTCCCTGTGCACTTCTGTCTGAGACTTTGTCAGGCAGAGCCCAAAGTGCTCTGTGGCTCCTGTGCTATTGCCCATCATTAGCAGGATTCTGGAGTTTGGCTGCAGAGGGAGAGTATGAAAGATGTTCAGGAAACTTACTGAAAGCCATTAAGACATTTTTAAAGCCAGATAAGCCATTAAAATGTCTTAGGAGCTACAGCCTGAGATGAATTTAAGAGCATGTTGGGGATTTAATCAGTGATATAGAAATGGGCTGAAGGAGGTTTGATGCAGTCTGGGTAGGATTCAGACTTCACGCTACCCCAAGGGGATGAAGAAGTGAGGTGAGGGTTGTGATAAACTGACACTTCGAGGTGCTGCCATTGTATGTCAGAGACAAGAAAAATACCTACATCCTGTAATGAACCAGAAATAACTCGATCATTCTGTTCAGTTCTGGTCCCCCAAATAAATGAAACTTGAGCATTTCCATATTTTATTGATTCCCTAAGGGAAAACTGCATTATCCTTTATGTATGCAACATTGATGTCAGGAGATATGTGACCTTTGTGGCTATGATAATCAAATGACAACTTTTCTGTTTTACACTGTGAGCAGTCTATCATAAACTTGATAACCTTGGCAAATTTGTAGTGTTTTTCCTTTGTATTTTTTCCATTGTTGAATGGAATTTGAATTCCCTTGAATTTTTGTTGTTTGACAAGCCATTCATTCTGAAGTCTTAACTCCCTTGCAAACTTTTGCAAGCATGTTTCTTCTTTCATAAGTCCTTGTGGTCTCCAAGTCTTTTCTCTGCAGGGTATAACTGGAACCATGGAAGCCTGGTTGCATAACCAATCTCATCTGAAAGCAGTGAGTGTGGCCTCCCCTGTGTCACAGAGATTATACAAGGGGCTCAGGGAGTCATCTGAAGAATCACCCCAGGATGTAGCTCAGAGAGGGGTGTGAACAGGTTAAGGAGCCTGTGTTGGGACAAAGAGATGGTCTGGACAAAGTTGCCAAAGCAGAAACATGGACAAGATGAAAGAGGTTGCAGGGCAACCTTGCAAACATTCTGAGAAGGAACTTAGAACAAAAACCCAGCTGAAAAAACTAGCAGGAAAGAAATCACGAAAAAAGTGAAAAAAGGCATTCCTCCTGATCCTCGTCTACTACTTCATAAGTAGAAAAACCCATAAAAAGATACCAAATATAACAAAACAGAATGAGATGTGGAGGAAGGTTGCAGAGCTAAGTAAAGAGGATAAATCTTCATCCTTACAAAATCAACAAACTAGAAATAGCAAAGAATGGCTGGAAAATGGCCGAGATCCAACTCCATGGCTCTGAGACCACTCACTACACCGGTGGTTTTCAAAGCCCCATCCCAGGACCAGCAATGTCAGCATTACCTGGAAACTTGTTAGAAACGAAAATTCTCGGGCTCCACCCCAGACCTACTGTATTGGAAACCATAGGGACCGGCACCAGCAATCTCTTGTAACCACAGGTGATCTCCATGCCTACTACAATTTTAGACTGGGTTCTTCCCTTGAGGTTGAAGAGTTTGACAGAGCAAAGTCATTCAGCTCCAGATTCCGGATCTAGATACCTTTCTCCCAAGGAGATTTTAATGGATATTCCTTCTCAAGGACAGAAATAGAATCAGACCACAACATCAGGATTCATTCACTCATTGCACCAATATTTATTATGCATTAAGTGCCAAAAGCAGACATTCACCAGTCTTGTACAACTTTGTCACGGACCAGCTGGCCTTGAGGCTCAGTAGCATCTGGCGGCAGGAGGGCCAGGTAGACGGGAGTCTCAGCCCCCTCTTCCACAGTCCTGGAGCCGTAAGTCCCAGCCATGTCTGTCTTCACCCACCCAGGGCAGCACGCATTCAGTAGGATCCTGTCGGCTTTTCTCTTCTCATCCAGACGCCTGGCCAGGATTCTTGATAAGACCGTGACCCCCAACTTGGACACACCGTAAGCTGAGTTGGGCCAGCCTTCCCTCTCATGCACCTCGTTTTTTGTGTCCTCCACAAACTTTTTCATGAGGTCCACCAGGTCCCCTTCTGTGAGTGTCTCACATCGGAACTTTTCCTGCAGTTCTTCACTGCAATTTTCAAGAGCTTTTAAACCCTGTAAACTACTGATATTCACCACTCTCCCTGAAACAGAATAATACAAATATGAAAGCTTGTCACAAATAAACAATCCTTGGTTGAATACCAAACATACGATTGAGTCATGGTACAGGTTTAATTGCTGATAAAAACAAAAAAGTGACTCTATAAGGCGTAAAATCTTTGCAACAGTGGGTTTTTATCATTTTTTGGCCCTCGTTCTCCCAAGAGGAAGAACACACCTCCATCAGGAACAGGGGCTTCCCTTCTACTGAGATTCTCCATGAGATGTGTATGGTGGGACATTGGTAGATTTACCAGGCAGTTTTCTAAAACCACATACACCTCCAAGGGCTTATGAACTTGCTTTCTGAGGGACAACGCCCTTGCCCTGAGGACTAAAGCTCTCAATTTCCTAGGTTTGCACAATTTCCTGGGGCCATAGGCAGCTACTTCTATCCCTGAGTGCCCCAAACCAGGGCCAAGCAATACCTGGGATTAACTCTTGTCTGTCCTTCATGATGGACACTTCCCCATGTGGAGTGGTTTGATTCTCCATCTTGGTTTTGATTTCAGTACTTTTTAGTCCATGGTTAATATATTCATATTCATTAAATTATGAATTAATGTTCATGTTGATAATAATTCACAGCTACTAAAGAGACAGTTGTGAGGCTAGGTACAGTGGCTGATGCCTGTAATCCTAGAACTTTGGGAGGCTGAGGTAGTAGGATCACTTGAGGCTAGGAGATTGAGATCAGCCTGGGCAACATAGCGAGACCCCCATCTCTACCAGAAAAAGAAAGAAAATTTTGCCTATAAAAACAAACATGTAGGCCAAAAACTATACAAAGCAAATTCTTTTCTTACACATTATTCTGAATCCACATTCTCTGCATCCAATAGGATCACTCGATTTTATTTCATTTTCTGAATGGCATTCACCACAGTGCATATTTTGGGGGTGCTGCACATTCTACTGGACATTCTCATGGTCCCCAATCCCATATGGAGGTACCCCCAGTTTGTCCTTGAAAACTGTCACCTCATATATCCCCCAATTTCCTAAGACCCTTCAGTATTTCTTTCCTTCCTTTCTCTCTCTTTCTCCCCAATGGTATTATGTATTTCTTTCCAAACTTTTAATTTTGAAAAATTTGAAAACTACAGAGAAGTTGCAAGAATAGTTCAATAAACATCCATACACCCTTCACCTAAGTTCACCAATTGTTAACATTTTGCCAAGTTTGCTTTCTCCTTTTCTCTATTGCTTTAAGTTGCAGATATTGTAAACTTCACCTTAAATACTTTAGTATATATATATATGGGAATGAGGCCATTTCCCTACATAACAATTGTGATCACACTCAAGATATCATTATGTAACATTATTATCTAATAGTCCATATTAAAATGTCCACAGTTGTCCCAATAATGTTCATTTATAGTTTTTGTTTTAATCCACAGTTCAATGTGGAATCATGGATTGCATTTGTCATATCTTTTTAGTCTATTTTAATCTAGGATAGTTGACAATGACCTTTTTTGAAGTCCCTGGACCATGATTTTATAGTATTTCCCATAATTTGCACTGGTCTCATTTTCTTATGATTAGATTCACATCAGTATTTTGGCCAGGAATACTACAACAATGATGTGTCTTCATTATATTCTAAACAGCTCTGTTCTCAATCATTTGGCTGCTGCAAGGAATTAAATTTTAAAGGGAAAGGAAGAAAGGAAAACACAAGTTACAGAAGCTATGCCTTTGAGGAAATAAAAATCCTAAGGGGAGGAGGTGTCCTCTTTGATTTGAGGGCACACTTCTGGGAGAGAGGCCAGCGGGTGACAGCCTCATCAACCGGATGGGTCCAGTCAGCCCTGAGAAGGGTGGCTCTAGCACCACCACCACCACTCTCTGCTGAGGTCCAGGTGGCCCCACTGGTCCCGAGACACCTACTGCCTCATTCTAGAAAGAGCGGGCAAGTAGCTCCCCCTGGTGGCTTAATAGTTGCTTAACCTATTTACTCAGCATCTTGAACAACATAGCCGAATACAGACAGTCCCCAATTTCAGATGCTATGATTTTTGACTGTGATTATGACTATGATTTGACTATGACCTATGATTTTTGACTTTATATTAGAAATTGTGCCCAGTGTACTCATACAACCATTATGTTTTTCAATTTCAATACAATATTCATTATATGAGATACTCAAAACAATTATAAAATAGGCTTTGTGTTGGATGATTTTGCCTGACTGTAGGCTAATGTAAGTGTTCTGAGAACGCTTACAGTAGGCTAGACTAAGCTATGATGTTCAGAAGGTTAAATTAATTAAATGAATTTTTTATTTGTCAGGAGTTTATTTCCACAAAACCACAAATATCTGTTCATAAGAAACTTTTAATTTGATATGAAAAAATTCCTATTAGAAAATTTAGCCATTTTAATTACAGGTTTTCCCATATGGAACAAAAGTCCTTGCTATGACTTCAGAAAAAAGTCTTGTCCTGCTGAGGAAGAACCAACAAACATTTCCTGTTATGTGTAAAAGTAATAAGAAGACTTGCATTCGGAGATGAAAGATTAAAATGGGAATTATGAGTGTGGCAGACTTAAATCCTCTGATGGATTCTTTATGGGGAGCTATAAATTTACACTACCTTAAAATTAAAAATAAAAAAGGCATTGGAACATGTGAACCTATTCATTTTATACAATTATTTGACCAAATGTTTTTACTAAAATCTTAACACTGTAATGTAAGAATAAAATATATTGTAGGGAATATGTTGTCAAAATACAATACTTCCTTTATTCACAATGGGATAGCTGTTAGCAGTTAGTTCACCATGAAAGACAGGGTGACCTTATGGAAAATAAATAGATTTAACCATTTGTAACTAAAAAAATGGTATGTTTGAGCTAACCTCAAAAGTAGAAAACGGGAGATCTTGTGCAAGTATAAACATATTGTAGGTTGGTGTACAAGACTAATTTAAAAATATCAAAAGTTCAGTAGTTCAAAAAGAGAATAATTTGGATTAGCAATATTATAAACTTCCCATGGAGTGAAAGATTTCTAAAAAGCTCATTTTGCAGCAGTGCCCAAACATGTAAAATAATCAGACAGTGCAGAAAACAATGACAGATGAGACAAGTCTCATGAAAGCACAGGCTCCAGAGCCACCCAAATCGAGCCTCTGGGTGCATGGATGTGTCGCTTTTTCTCTTTGCACCTTGTTTTCCTCGTTAGACACCAGGCAGTCTTCTAGGCTCTGGAGATTCAGATATAATTCATGTCAAGTTCTTGGCTTCATAACCATCCCGTGCCTTGCTCTGCCTCCATTTCCTTATTGATTGCTTCCTTGAGAGTTGCTGAGAAGTGCCAGGTTCTTCATGGACTTTTGCTGCCTTCTCTTAAATGCATTTTCTACTTAAAATATTTTCAATTTATGATGAGTTTATCAGGACATGACTCTATCTTAAGTTGAGGAGCATATATAATTTTCTTTAAAGTTATACTTTATAGCTAAGTAAAGAGTGTCTTTTAAATCAGTCTTGTATGTGGAGAAAGTGATCCCCTACAAATCAAAAGGCAATGATGCTCAGTGTTCTGCCCTCCGGGTGAACATGAGGTTTATTGAAAAGTCACAAATATTTTCAATGTGTTGTAAACCAGAGCTTCCCACCTTAGGAAGTAATGTTAGGAAGAACTGATGATCATAGTGATTCACTCCCTCTGAGTGAATCCCACTCTTCCCAGAGCCTTCCATTAGCTTTCAGAATGGGTTAGATTATAATTATTTGATGCTATAATCCTTACTTCCTTAGAACCAATTATCTTAATGTGACTGAGTAAAGTCAAGAAACCTGGATACTATTTCCAGCTCTATTACTACCCGTCTGTGTGCACTTCTTTGTCTCAGTTTCCCTCCCTGTAAAGTGGAGGTATAGGAACACAAGGTTTCTTCAATACCTTGCAGCTCTCAAATTCTATGATTTTAAAATTCATCAGGGAAAAGGATTCCTGATACTTAGTAAAAAGACATTCTTGGTTGGGTGCACTGGCTCATGCCTGTAATCCTACCACTCTGGGAGGCCAAGGCAGGAGGATTGCTTGAGGCCAGGAGTTTGAGACCAGCCTGAGAACCATAGCATACCCTCATCTCTACAAAATATTAAAAAAAATATTAGGCAGGCATGGTGGCACATGCCTGTAGTCCCAGCTACTCGGGAGTCTGAAGTAGGAGGATTGGAGTTCGAGGTTGCAATGAGCTATGATGATGCCACTGCACTCTAGCCCATGCAACAGAGCAAGACCCTGTCTCAAAAGAAAAAAAAAAAATCTTTTTTATCTCAGTCTGGAAAGAGCCCCAGATATAAGAAGTGAAAAAAGCAAGGTAGCAAACATTATACTAAATGTCACTATTTGTGTAAAAAGGAGAGTTTTAAAACTATGCATTTATATTTACTTAGATTTGCATTTTAAAACTCCCTTTGGCCCTGGGCACTCACTACCTGTGCATCTGGACCCAAGGCCCCTCCACCAGCACCTGCTGCTCTACCTGCAGGCTTTCCATGATCCCATCCCACTGAGGAACTGATAAAGAGAAGTACAGGAGTACAAGTGCAACTCTCACCATCCACCTTTTTAGGTTAAAAAATTTTTGCATTCACAGATAATCCTTATTTAAAATGTTAAATTAAGAAAATCACAGTTCTAATAAGAACTACAGAGTTCTTCCTAAGAATTACAGTTAAGTTCTTGGGAAATAAAATCCTCAGGGAAGCAGGTGTTCTCCCCAACCTAGCACAGTTGTCATTTTATACTTCGGATTCTTTATTAATGACTGTCTCCCTCACTAGACTCTCAGCTCCATAGATGGATGGTCCCTGTCTACAGTGCTCACTGTTGCACCCCCAAAACCCAGCATAATGCCTGGGTTATGGTAGGCGCTCAATAAATATATTTGTGGGAAAAGTAACAAAAATTATTTATTGAATACTTAGGGGTGTGGGCAAGATAGTTCCTAATAAAGAAAATTTCTTTTGGATTTTCTGAATCAGCTTGACAAAGCTTGGTACAAGAAAGGAATACAAGGAAAGTCACAATGCTAGAACAGATACTATGCCCAGTCCTGACATGAGCCAGGTATGGGCCCATCACCTTGGAGAGCTGGAGGACTCGCTGAGGTTGATCAGAGGCAAGAGACTTTTGGGGAACTGTAACATTCTATCATTCTAGGGTTGAGTTCATGACACGAATCCCAAGAGGACTGTGATATATATCATATATATCTTTGAAAACTAAAGCTAAGATGTTTGAATGAAAAACCAGACAATGAGAAAATAAGGCAGCTTTTAATTTTTCTCTCTACAGAGAAATAACACCTCTGGGTGATTCCTGCAGGGAAGCCCAGTTCCAGGGCTTACTCCTGATGAGGGATGCAACGTGACAGGCTACACCCCAGACTTACCATGAGGTTTCATTATCGGCAGTAATTCAGTGCAGACATTTCTAGTGGCAAAAAAATTTGTCTTCATTGTCATCTCAGCTTGAATGTCAAAGGGCGTTGGATCATCAACTTTTAGAAAGAGAAACAAAAAGAAAGTCAAACATTTCCCCCTGAAACTCATATGACAAAGTGGATCCTATCTCATAACAACTAATTAAAGGAAAAACAAGCCAACTTTAAAACAAATTGTAACCCCCTAGGTTGGTGGTTCTCAAACTTTAGTGTGCATCAGAATCACCTGCAGGGCCTGGTAAAGCACAGCTTTCTGGGCCTCACCAACAGAGCACCTGATTCAGGGCTCGGAATTCTATCAAATTCCCAGGTGACCTTACAGCTACCGGTCTCCAGCCGCGCTTTGAGAACACCTGGCTTTGATCACTGCTTCTCAAACTGGGATGCACGTAGGAGGTACCCGGGGATTCTGTTAAAATGCATATTTTGATTCAGTAAGGCCTGAGATTCTGCGGTGCCACGATTTGCCCAGGTTTGCAGTTATGGCTGGTCCATTTTCCACACTTTGAAAGGCAAGGGCTTCCGGCGAACAAGTCCCTCCACCTGTCGTCCAGGAAGCTGGGTATTTACTCATAGATCCCTTAGCCAATGGCTGAGGGCTGCTCCAGGGGGTGGTAATCCCCTACTTATGCCTCTGCTCCCCAGTTCCCAGAAAGCTGGCAGGCTGAGTTGTAGGTGCCGGCAGGGAGTCTGGGGCCCCTTCCACAGCAACACCAGCACCCCGGGCCAAAGGTACCGGTGGAGATCTCTGCTCCGTCATCCTTCATTTTACTCGGTCGGTCTCCCAGGCTTTTCTTCCCACGGGGTTGTCAGTGAAGCTGGCCTCTTTAGTTCTTTGTACCCTCAGCACGTGGCAGCTGAGTAACTTTAGCAGTTAGAATACATAATCTAGATACCCACTCCCCCGACGAAGATGTCCTTAAAAGCCACATGTGCATGTATTACAACAAACTTAAGCTCCCCGGGAGAGGGAATTAAGGCTCGCTTCCTTTGTGCCAGAGCCTATTAAAGCTCTCCATTAAAAAAAATAAAAACCTATGAAGTCCGCTAATGTACAAGAGCGCGCTAATCGTTTTCTAGCGATTCACTTCCTTTCGCCAGCAAATGCCTCCGGGCATCTATGAATGAGCCCTTTCAAGGAAAGTGAAAGCCCAAAGTGAGCGTGGAGACCCTTCACAGAGAAAATAGTTCGCGCACTGGACAGAAAGCTGATGAGTGTGGCAGGGCGTGGCCTCCTCCTAGGAGGCCAGTTTTCTTGCAAATAGCAACTGACAGTTGGGGAGGGCCCGGGCCAGCGAACAGGCCCGCACAGGCCGGCGGGCGGGGCGCGCTGTGTCTGTCGCCCCGGCCCGCCTGGCGCTCAGCGAATCACGGAAAGGGAAAACCCGCTGCGGGAAGCCGGAGCTGAGCGCATCCCCAGGGGCCGGCGCCGCCCTCCTGGATCACTCAAGTAGGTGGGTGGGGAGTCCGCGGCTCCCTGCCCCGCACCCTCGGACAGCCCAGGGAACGTCCTTTCCCCAGTCCCCGCACCTACTCTTGAAGGCGACGCCCGCGTTGTTGACCAACACGTTGAGCCCCGCGTACTCCCTGCGCAGGAAGTCGCGCAAGGCGCGGATGCTCTGCAGGTCATCGATGTCCAGCTGGTGGAAGCGCGGGCTCAGGCCCTCGGCCTGCAGCTGCTGCACTGCCGCCTGGCCCCGCGCCGTGTCCCGTGCGGTGAGCACCACGTCCCCGGAGAACTGGCGGCACAGGTCACGCGCGATGGCGAAGCCGATGCCCTTGTTGGCGCCGGTCACCAGCGCCACGCGGCTGCAGGACGACATGGCCCGGTGGGGCGCGCAGGCACCTGCGTGGAGAACCGACCGGGCTTCGGACCACCCGGGCGCTCACAGCGGAGCCCGACAGAGTCACAGCAGCCGCGCAGAGGAAGTTCTGGAATCCAGCGCTGGGAGTCCTAGACAACAAGGCTTGCGGCCTCGGTCCCTCCCCTCTGAGGAGGGGCTGTCTGTTCCTGAAGGTTTCGTAACGCCCAACTCCCGGGTCCGCCCTCTGCCCGCGCTGCGCTTTCTTTGGTCCAGGCTCCGCGCCCAGGGTGCTGTGCTTCCCCCGGAGCCAACCCGACGGTGACGGGTCAGTAGAGGGCTGCAGATTCATGGCAGCTGGACTGAAGAAATTGTTTGGGGAGAACCCCAAAGGGAAAAAAGCGAGAGCTGAGTAATTTTCTTGGTCGTGCGCCCATCGTCCACTGCAAAATGCGAATGTTGTTTTTTCCTAAGATGCAGTGAAATTACTTGGACACAGTAACTGCTTCTCTGGACATAGACCCCTTTGCTTGCTCAAGAGACATTCAGAATTAGGTGTCCTGTGAGTAGACTCAACAGGTGTGGGCTACGTGGCTGATTCCCAGAGCGTCCCCAGGTGCGAGGAAATGTTTACTGTGGGCCGAACCCTTTAGTGGGAATTTTTAATTTGATCCTTACATAACTCCCACGGATGATAAAATTATGTGCATCTACGTTTGTCCAAGGAGGGTAGATATCTGTATAGATCTACATTGATCTATATGTCTTCTTCCCAGTGAGATATGTGTACCTGCCAACAAGTGCAACTGAAAACAAATTCCCAAAGGTGTGTCAAGATGTGGGCACAAAATTAAAACCCCATCCATGTTCAGTGTAATCCGTGTGTTTGGTTAGTGACTCAGACTTGGGGAGAACCGGGATCTTGTCATGACTCAGCTTTTCCCAGGCAGAGCTGGCTGAACTGCTTGTGCCTGTTACCTTACTCCACCTTCTCTTCCAATTCCACACCTGAGGTCAGGAAGGTGGGCACCTGCTGTGATCTCTGAATGTTCCTCAACCAGTATTTTGTTCTTTTTTTCCTAAAGATTATCTGGAACTCTATTTTAAGGATAGAGGGGGATATTCAGGGTTTCCATTTCTTCTTGGGTGAGCTTAATTTGTGTTTTTCTGAAATGTATATTTCATCTAAATTGTTGATCCTATTGACACAAGTTTGTAGTATGCCTTTATTATCCTTTTAATATTGATAACGATACTTCCTCTCTCATGCCTGACATTAGTAATTTGTCTTGCATATTTTCTTCCCTATTTGTCTGGCTACAGGTTTATCAATTGTTTAGATTTTTCTCAAGGAATCAGCCTTTAGTTACATTGATCTCTTTTTCTCCTCCTCCCTCTCCACGATTATATTGGTTTCTGTTCTGATATTTATTTCCTTTCTTCTTCTCACTTTGGATTTTATTTACTCTTTTTCTAGTTTCTTACTATGGAAGCAGGGCGCATTGATTTGAGACAGTTTTTCTTTTCTAATGTAGGCATTAAATGGTGTAAATTTCCCTTAAGTACTACTTTGGATGTTGTGTTTTCAATTTCATTCAGATCAAAATACTTTCTAATTTACATTTTGATATCTTTGACCAAGGGTATTTTGAAGTATGTTTTTTTTAGTTTCCAACCTATGTGGGGATGTTCTAGCTATCGGGCTGGTGTTGATTTCTAACTTAATTCCATATGGTTAGAGAACTTCCTTTGGATGACTTAACTCCTTTTTAAAGAGTTTCAAAAGCTGGAGAGATATTACAGCATGTTCTTATGTAATAATCTCACAGACGTAACAATTCCAGGGAAGAAGGGAGAACACATGCGTGGGAACAGCAGGTGGGTGGATGCAAGACTCAGGTAGGGTGTGGCCTGGGGGGCAGTGCACCTCTTCTCCGGTGACAGAGGGAAGGCAGAGTGTGTGGGTTTAGATGCAAGCATGTTAGGGAAACCAAGGCCTTGAGGGTGTATCTTATCTCTTTGAAGGGTGAGAGATTGGAGGTCAGCATTGAGAGGGTTTCATTTGGGAGACTTCGAGGAAAGAATAACCACTTTGCAGTCAGGGAAAGTGAGGTTATTAGGGAATTAGTCAGCACTGACTGGCTGAATTGGGGACTTATTTAGGATCCGTGGTCATAAACGTCAGGAGAGCTGGGTCAGCCGCCTCTGATTTCCCGGCAGCAGCCTGTGCAGGCAAGGGTTCGATGGCTAAGTGTGAGGGTTGGTGTTTTGCCAGGCTAATAGGACAGAGTGGAGGGTGTTTGTGAGGCGAGGGGTATAGTGAGGGAGTATGGCCACTGGGGACAGAAGAAAGGACATGACAGGCTAGAGTTGGTAATGGAGGACAACAGCCCCGATGGAATGGCAGTCTTCCAGGGCAGGGGATCGTGGACTCAATGTGGGACACCTTGAGACAATGTGACACTCCCCCCGCTTTGGCTCACACCCATCAGTGAAGGGGTGTGGGGTGTCATTTGGGGAAATTCTGTTGATCATACCAGTGGTTCCCAAACTGTGCATATTGGAATCCCTGCAGATATATATATTTTTAAAGTGCTGCTACCTGGCTCTCATCCCCAGAATGTTGTGCTTTGATTGGTCTGGAGTGTGACCCAAGCACTGGGAGTTGTACAGGCTCTCCAGGTGATTCCAATGTGGAGCAAAGTTTGAGAGCACTGGGTTATAGTGACAAGGTTAGTTGGATCAAAGTGAGGTGCTCTTCAAAAGAGCCTGGGGTCTTTGAAAGAGAAAAGAGGAGAAAGAGTTTGGAAAGGGCTCAGGGTATTGTGGACAGAATAGCACTCCTCCCCTAAGAGGACCACTTCTAATCCCCGGAGCCTGTGAATGTCACTGTACGTGGCAAAAGGGATTTGCAGATGTGATTGAGGATCCTGGTGTGGAGAGATTTTCTTGGGCTATTCTGGTCGGTCAATGGTATCTGTAAGGGTCTTTGTTAGAGGGAGGCAAGAGGGTTAGAGATGAACATGTCAGAGACACCTAAAGATGGAGGAATCAGCCTCTAGAAGCAGCAAAAGACAGCAAAGGGGCCCTTCCCTAGGGTCTCTGGAGGGAACACAGATCTGACACTTTGACTTTAAGACTTCTGGCCTCCAAGACCATAAGATGATAAATTTCTGTTGTCTTAACCCATGAAGTTTGGGGTCATTTGTGACAGCACCCATAGAAAGTGACTATAGTTAAAAGAGGATTCCCACCTCATGTCCAGGGATGAGGTAAACACCTTTCACTTGTAGCTAGCACACACAGCATTGCACAAAGGATTGCAATTGTGAGCAAAACTTTTAAGATAAGGACTGAAATGGGAAATTTGAAATTTTGATACATTCCTGAGAGTGGAAATAGAATGAATTCAAGTGAAAAAGCCCCCTGATGCCATATGCCCCATGAAAAATGTGAACTAGCTGGACCTGTGTCACCTGGAAGCAGAAGTGACGGGGCAGTTCCAGTGCCTGATGCAGATCCTGCCACCTACGTGGCCACGTGCACACCTTCAGAAGAGTTATGGGTTCTGGCAAGGTTCATTACCGTGATTCTTTTATAATTGGCTTTGCTGTCACTTAGCCAGGCAATTATCCCTTTGCGTTTGCTAAATCCTTAGGGTCAGAACCAAAGCCACCACCAGCATTGTGGTATGTCCATCGTGGCATGTCTTCTCCTTTAAAAGGGCTATTGAGGTGTGAGGGGCTGCCTGTCCACAGCATGCCTGCAGTGACTACCTGAGCACCTGGTAGGTACCAGGCGTGTTCAGGGGTGAACACATGGCAGCTGGGGAGCTCTCTGCTGCAAAGCTTCAGCTCTGCTACTTACTCACTGTGTGATCTCAGGCAAAGTTCTCCATCTCTCAGTGCCTCAGTTTGTTCATGTGTAAAATGGGAATAATTATAGTGCCTCTCTCTTATGATTGCTGTCAGGATTAAGTAAGTTAATACTAT
>CAUYPO010004860.1:0-25613 GCA_963574435.1 Cheirogaleus major
GTGCCCCGGGCAATGCGATTTGGTCAGCAGGTCTGACCTCTGGGCTCCGGAGTTCAATCCCTGACCCCACCAGAGAGAGGAGTGCCAGTCCTAATTCCCCCACGGGGAGCCCAAGCTGGGTCAATGTCTCTCAGCCTCAGGGTCTGCCCTATTCTCTCGGAATCACCAGGCCAGTAGCAACTGGGAGGGCTGGTGGGTAGGGAGCTCCCCGTCTGAGTACCCCTCAGTCAGCTATAGGGCCCCAAAAGGGAAGGTCTCATTCCCTGGAGATGGCTCCGACTGGTGGCTATATTGTCTCTCTCAGCAGCCAAGGTAGGGGCGAGGGAGGGGAGAGTGCAGCAATATGGCGCCTGCCGCGCAGTCGGGACTATGCACATGGAGGGGCCCCGAGGGAGTTGGGAGCCTGGTGCCCGTCCACTACAGGCTTACCACTCGTTGGCGGGGGCCGTCTCTGGATTGGTGTCCGCAGGTCTCTCCAACCACTGGGGAGCCCACCAGCAGTCCGAGATGCAAGGGAGGGGAAGTTAACCGCTCCACCTACCCTTGCCGCTGGTCTCCAAGCCGCTTGCTCGGGAGGTCTCTTCTCCCAATTCTCCTCATCAACCTCCTCCCGTGGAGTCTCCCGTAGTCTCCGGTGCCCCTCCGTCCGACCCCCATCCGATGTATGGTCGTCTGCTTGCTTCTTTCTTCTAATATCTTCTAGAAGCTGTCTTTTCTGCAGAGACACTCTGTCTGGCGGTGTTTCTCATCTGCCATCTTGCTCCTCCTAATTGCTATAGTTTTTAGAATGCTTAAACATTGAGTAATACCAGCCTTCCCTCAGTTTCCATTCCCCCACAAAATTTGTCTTACATACTAATGCATGTTTATTCCACTCCATAAATGTATGTTTATACATAGTAATTTTATATATATAAATCTGCTATTGATTTTAGCAAAAGAATATTGAGGATAATGGGAGCCAGTTGTCTCATGACTGGACAGGGAATTCCACATATGGAAAGGGGAAGACTAGAATAAATGTTATGGCATTGGATAGAAGTTGGAGGTACTGGTATAAACTATAGGCTTTTTATATATAATATATACAATCCTAGTTATGTCCAGTGAGAAGACCAAGAAGAATGGCACACCAATGGTAATTAGCACAACTACCACCCAAATTTTGGTTTCTATGTACCACTCGCTACTAAAAAGTAAGCAGGATTCTTTATAAAATAAGATAAATCTAGGGCTAAGTAGAGAAAGTACAAGATGAAATTGGAATATATTATGCTAGAAAGTAAGAATGCATTCAAAGAATGATAGGGACATATCAAAATAATGTGGGAACCAGCTTGAAAAGCCTCCATTGATCAAATCTGGGGAAATTTGAGCATCAAAATAAGTAATGATAGCAATGTATTATTACCCACTTAATAAAAATCAGAATCCATGAGTCATTACTGACATAAGTAAATGAATGAATACATTAGGAAGAAAGCTCTTCCTTATCAGAAAACACCAACTAATAAATACCAAAGGATTGATCAAGCTAGAAAATCAGTGAATATTAAAACCAGTGGGTGAAAATTTGATAAGGAAGAAGCAAGGTGTTTATATAGTCTCAAAGTATCTTTCTATTAATTTCTAATTAATTCAAAGAATTAAAAATGGAAATATTACTATTACTGCATCATTATTAGGACAAACCAGCATTATGTGCCTCCTGAGCCAACACCACAAAATCTCATTTTAGTAGAAATAAAAATTTTTAATTTCTTATGTCTGGAAATACCATACATATCCAAAGTGAAGGAGAGTCTACAAATAATTGGCCAGTACTCTAAAACTGTTAAGGTCAAAAAACACAAGGAAAAGTTTAAGAACTGCTCCAGATCAAAAGACTGAAAAAATATGACAACTAAATGCAATATATCACTTTAGATTTGATCCTGGATTAGGAATGGAATCCTGGAATAAGGATATTATTAGGACAAACACAAAACTAGAATAAGAACTTCAGATTAGATAGTAGTATTTTATCAGTGTTAAATTTCTTGATTTTAATAATTGTACTATAAATGTGCAAATGAGTGATTAAAATTGTATGCATTATGTAATGTATGTTTAATTTTATCATACTCATATAACAAAAATTCATATTTATATGCCTGTTTAATTATACATGTAACGCATAAGAGAGAATGATAAATGGGGCAAAATATAAATGGTTGTTCCTGGAGTTCCTTGTACTATTCTTGTAACTTTGACTTTTAAATTATATTAAATTAAAAAGTTTTCTAAAAACTTGATGAAACTTTAATTTGTAAATCGTACTGAAATCTTAGACTAAAAAGTCAAAGGATATGTATAATTCAGCATTATCTTGAAATTTTGTATCTTACATGAATTTTACTACATCAAAACTTTGTAAGACCATATTTCAGAAGCAAGATTTATAACTTTAGGAGAATGACGTCTCTGTATTGTTTATGTTCACAGTGATTTACACACAAAACAATCAGTAATAAATAAAAGGGGTAATCTACAACCTTAATGAGTATTAAGCCTAACCAAAATGCTCTCCCTTCATTAAGGTTTACCTGAGCTCTTTAAGTAGAAATAATCTTCCAACTCTTAACTCACATACTGTTGTTTCTCTAATTTCCCTGGAACAAATAAAACTTTCTACCTTGGATAATACTTATGAATATACACATTATATCTGGTAATCAACTAAATAAAACTCCTTACGTGTAGAAATCCCATTTGCTTAAAATCGTTTAATGGCTTCCAGATGCCCTCAAGATGGTCAAACTCCTTAATATCATAGTATATAAAATGAAATATTATATATTATATTTAAACTTCATAAATAACATATATATGAGATATAGTCTTGCTATATCTCTCAACATCTCCCACAGACTCACTCACTACCTAGACACACATTCAGGCTTCAGCCATATTGAACCATTTTGAGTTCACCTAAATCACTATGTTCTCCCTCCAGGAATTTACAGGTTCTAAGTTCCTTTACCTAGAATATGCTGTCTTCAAACTCTTCCCCCAGCTGCTTCTTGCTTAACATCAACACTCATTGTGGATATCTCCTGCTTCTAGATGCTTTTCCTGATAATCAAATCTGAGATAGATGTCCCTTCTTTGTGACTGTTGACCATCTTTACTTCCACTTCCAAGGTAAATATGATTGCAATAGCTCTTTTGTTTCTTTTCATTCACCATTACCTGTAACTTTCCCATCTCATTCTGTTCGGTATTGAGGTAATAATTCATCTTTGAATTCCACTGCTTTGCATGAAGCAGCTTGTCAATTAATAAATTCATATCTGTATCATACTTGAGCAAATTCCTACCTACAAATTTTGAGTTTGGGGAGAAATCTGTCTATCTATCTATCTCCTGCTCATCCATTGGGAAAGCTAGGAAGCAACTAGCTAGGAAGCTCAGTAGCAATGGGCATACCTAGCACCAAGACCTTAGCTTCTCTACATAATACTATTATCTACTAAAAGACATTTGTATCTATCCACACATACATGTATACAGATGTAACTACATAAATATTTTTTTTTCCGAGAGAATGTCTTTAGTACTTAATTTAGTACTCTTATTCTTCTTTCTGAATAGAACAGGGAAAAAGAGCGGAAAAGATTGCTAATCCTTTGGGGTTTATTATGCTAAAACAGTCCTGAGATACACAAGTTAAACTTGGCATACTTTGGATCTGGGCCAAAAAATTGTTTTTACTGGCTGTGGAAAATGGAATTTTAGACAATGTTGAGCCATACTATAATTATGTTTGGAACTGTATGATGTGATAGTTGGGCATTCAGTGCAATTAAATGAGTATACGTCTGCTAGAAAGTGATTGATTGCATTTTTCTCAGCACTTAAGGCTAATGCAAGCAAAAAGCAAAGGAGTTTGACTTCTTAACAACATTTACTAAAGATATAGAAATATAAATATTTCCAAAAGGCAATAAGGAAATAAAAAGGAACTTCTTTCTAAATAGAAAGATCTCAATAGGGTTAATACAATCAACCAAAGTCAGCTTTTTCTTGATATAAAAACAACAGTAAAACAAGTCACTTAGAGTAAATACTTTATGCCTTGAGCGATCTCTTCAAAATAAACATTCCATTTTCCCATTTGACGTAGAATCAAATGACACTGTTTTGCTTCTAAACAGGATTGTTTTTTCTAGGTTCCATGGATGTTGGTGATTCCCTTCAGGAGAGTTGAAACTGATAAATATTGTTTTAGAGAGCTGATCTGGGAGTTGAAAGAAAAATATTTTATACCAATATAAACCATATTAGCTCCAATGTGAAAACTATACAAAAGAAGAAAATCCATCGCATAACCATATAATTCAACCATTTAGACAATATTAAGAGCCAAAATATTATACAACTTTTAATAGCATTACTTGGATCAGATTCTGCCTAAGATAATAAAAATTTAAACATTTCCTGTTTGATTCATGCCCAATATTGTTGTTTTTTCCATTATTGAAGCTTAAAAATACTTGAGCTGGTTTAAAGATTAATGTGTTGTCAAAAAAACACACATGCCTCCTAAATGTATTTTCTTTAACCCTCAATCATGACTTCATATTTTAAATTTTTTAAATATGTTCAAGGGCTTTTAGCATCAAAAGAGAATTTCACCAAACCTCATTAGGCAATTAGTTATGATAGAAATGAGGTAACATGCTGAGCCATGAATATTCAGTATTTATCACTATTTAAAATGCTAATATGCAAGATAAGAGTACAAGTAAGTTTTTCAATCATTTACATTTAAATCATAATGATGGCAGTGTTTACATTATCTCAGCTTTTATCATTATATTAATATTTCAAATATAATAGCCAGAATAAATTAATTAAAAAGTAAAGTGGCTAGCAATGGCTTCCAGGAATATTTTTTGGTATCTTAAAAGGCTTACTAGATGAAAGGTTGCCCAGTTACCAAGTCTCCTGTGTAGAAGAGATTATGTACCAGTCAGCTCTGTTAGGCAGCCTACCGGTGAAGTAAAACTCTTACAAGATTCAGTTAACACAGGACAAAGATAAATGTATCTTAGCTACTAATCTCATAAAGTCATGCTGTTTACCACAGAAAATATCAGGTCAGAGGGTAGAGAGAAATTTTACTGCCATTAAACATTTATTAAATTAGGTGTAGTCTTCTGTTTTGGTCAAGAGTGGTAACTATAATACACGTTGACTGAGACTAAGAATTCTCTGAAATGTCAGATTTAAGAACTGATGACAGATACCTACTTACTCTGAAGGAAAGAATAATTATTCAGATTGACATTTTCTTTGTAAATGGAAGTGTAAGGAGAAAAAAATTAACAAATATGCTAATTTTGTTGTTTGGTTAATTAACCAACCTACATCACACATGTGAGATGTTTAGTTCAAATTATTAAGTATTAATTTTAAGCAACCTTCTCTGTTTAGAACAGAGAGCATATACTCTGGAATGGCCTGCTTTGGTTAGAAACCCAGCTCCTCCCCTAAGGAGATATGGAATCTCTGTAAAATTATTTAAAATAATTAAACTTTAATTTCCTCACTGGCAAAGAAAGGAAAATAATTATGACCAGTTGGGATTCCTGTGTTTTTAAAATGAGATAATATATGTAGATCACTTAGACAAATGCCTGATACACAGTAAACTGGAACAAAATGTTTTGTCTTTTCATTTTAATCTATACATTAAACTCTAGAATTAGACTTGCAAGTTGGTTAGGTTCAAAAGTGGGAAAATGTTTACTTTGAAGATTTTTTCATTTATACACACACACACATATACATGTATATTCTTTATTCATTTTTTATTTCATATTTCATTTTATTACATGATATTTCCCCCCATAAATTTTAATGTTCCTCATTATCCCTAGATAATGTTGCACTTAGTTTTGATGTCCTACTATCTCAAGTCATCTATGAACAATAATTTCCAAGTGGATGAAGGAGGAGCATGGCTGTGTAAGAAGACCCTCTCAGAATTAGCTGGAAGATTTTTCCAGACTGTAAGCACACACCTGTCTCCTACTTCTTCCCATTCCCACCAAATTCTGACACTTGCCACCAACCCTCCCCAGTACCAGTTCAGTTCATAAAGAGCCCTTTTTGCTGATGGCAGCATGTATCACAAATAGAAGAAACATGCTGTACACCACCACCAAATGAGGGTTCTTGAAGTTTCCAGTAAGGATGGTGCTATGCAGGCCTGGAGACCAAGGGATCATTCTACAAGGCATGCATGCCTACCCTGTAAAGCCCAGCTCAAAGGCCATCTTTTTGACCATATTTTCTGTGGTGCTCCCTGCTCTCTCCATCTGAACAACTGCAAACCTTATCTATACTTTATTATGACATGATTCACTTTCTACTATGTATTGGAGTTTCTTATGTCTAAGACATGTTTCCTACTAGGCTTTTGTGCATTATAGTAATAAGTGGTTGGTGAATGAATGCATGCATGAATGAGTGAATATCATCAAATGTCTCTCCTTGAACCATGTCTAAACTGTTCAGACGACCTTGTGCTTCAGAGTTCCATCCATAGTCTGCCATATGAATGTCTTCTGCAGAGCATGAACATTAATCAACTTTTTGACATTATGGGGGTAGAATACAAGCTTTTCTTGCAACTCTAGCATTATCTGCCTGACCATGTGATCTTGCTCCTGGGTGTCACTGCTGTTTTCCCAGATCCCAGTCATGCTGTATGACCACAAGCTGCATTTTAACATTTTAGTACTACAGAATGAGTTGGGTGAACCTTCTTGAGTTGAGTGAACCTTCTTCTAGTTTGCAAATCCTTGGCTTTCCTAACATTTCAAGATTCTAACACGTTTGGCACATTAGGTATGGTCAGTAACTTTTGATTTCCATCTTTATTTCCTTCCTTCCTTTCTTGATTCCTTATTTTAAGTCATTTGAACCATGTCAGGGCATATGTTTCAAATAAATAAATAAAACCACACCATTTTCTTAGTCTTATCATTTATCAGCAGTCCCCAACCTTTTTGGCATCAGGGACTGTTTTCATGGAAGATAATTTTTCCATGGACTAGGGAGTAGGGGGATGGTTTGGGGATGATTCAAGCTCATTACATTTATTGTGCACTTTATTTCCATTATTATTACATTGTAATATATAATGAAATAATAATATAACTCACCATAGGTTAGGGACCCCTGATTTAGATTGTTGTTGGTTTTTGTGTTTAAAGCAGATTTTAAAGACAGGTAATTTAGAGTTACTTTAGAATTATTCTCTTCAATTTATGACTTTCCCTTGTTGAAGTCTGATTTTCAGGTACCCTGAGACTCCATAATTGTAAAGCATATGTGACCTTTTAGGACCCAGCAGAAATTATAGACCATTCTGTTGTGAAAATTGTAAAGAATCTCAGGTATTTAGAACTGAAAGAAAAAACTTCAAAGGCATTCCAAAACAGCTCTCTGTTCTTTCCACATTACATCCAAAAAAACTATCACCCACTGCTAATGACTGCGTCTGCCAACCAATTTTCATCTACCAACAAATGTATTCACTTACAGTTCCTTTCAGCAGAGTTCTAAGTTGGTTTAATGGCTGAGGTCTAAATGATCTTTTTTTCTTAATTTAAAGACTACGTACATTACAGAATTACCATAACCTACTCTGATTCCATTTTATAGCAGGTATAAACATGAGTTATGGTGTTGGTGTGGAAAGGTATTATACTATAGAGATTACTTGGTTCAGACTCTGTATTTTCCTCTAGGGAAACTGAGGCCACAAGACACACTAAAGCAGTGTCCTTTTCCTCTATTCCATAAATTTTAAGTTAATTCTTCTTTATGTTTTCAAATATAAGTTTAAATTTGAAATAATAACTATTGGAGGTTGACAGGATTATACTATCTACAGGAGTACACAACATACATACAAATACACACACACACACACACACACACACACACACACACACCAGGAAATACTTTTAGAAATTCTTAGGTTACTAGTCTTGTCAAACCCTGTAATAAACCTGCAAATGAAAGGCATTCACAATATGACAACAAATTCAAAGTTTGGAAGGATCCCTGCCAAATATGTAGGCTGAGCCAGAAAAAATCTACCAAAAAAGAAAAAACAAACGAAAAGATAATCAACTGAGCTTTACCAAAAGAAAAAAAAAGACAAGACACCTTAATGGAATATTCATTCTGTAGCATTAATAGTGAAAAGAATTGTGCTGGGGGTGGGGGGAGAATAACTTCCTTCACCTAATTACCTCTACTCTACTCCTTCAGCAAAGGAGGGTGTTTGTGATTCAAATATTGTCAACAGCATTTCAAGTTGAAAGGATAAAATGTATCTGTCCGATTTTTATTCCATACAATTTTGTTTTCCATGTTTTCTAAAAGGCACTCAACACTCACTCTTCGGCATTTTTATCTTTATATTTATAACTGGGCAGAATCATAAAGTCCTAATACTCATAAAATCAGATATGAAAAAGACCTAGGTTTGAATATTGGTTCTGCTGCTTATTAGCTATTTGGCATGAGATAATTTTCTTAATATCTCCATGCTTCAATTTCCATATTTGTAAAATAGAATTGAGAATAAAAACTACTTCATAGGGCTGCCCTGGTAACTAAATGAAATCAGAGTTGACTTTGACAACTCTATAGTGCATGTAGCATTTAAATTTTTTAAAAATGTTTAGATCTCAGCTATTATACCAAACTATTAATAAATTAAACCAACTGAGATAATCCATGTAAAGCATTTATAATATTACAACATAAAATATGTTAGCTAAAATTATTTTTACCTCAGAGGGTTGTTGTCAAGATTAAAGAAAAGAATATGCATACATTAATTTCTGAGCACAGTACCTGGTACTTAGCAAGAGCTCAATAAATAGTGACTTTTTAATTATCATCATTATTATCATTGGCATTATCTTTAATTACTCCTACTACCAACTGCCTTCTCTTTTTTTACCCACCAATGGAAATAAAAGCATCCTCAAGCACATATCGTATTTTCAAAAGACTGTGGTACCCACAGAAATTATTAACCAGAGAGAATGAGGGAATGGACAAAGGAAAAATAATAAAAGAAATAGAGATATAAAGTGCCAAATTGACCCAGAAAGTTTCCAATTGGAGAAATAAGCTGTAAAATCTTCCATGAGTGGAAATGAGGGCTAGCCAATTTATGACTCCACCTTAGTTCATGTGCCTCTGTTGGCCTCTATGGGCCAAATAAGCATTTGCCCATGAAAGTGAATTTATTAGCTCATGGCAAAAAACAATATACCAATGACATCAAGCTAGTCTTCAAAAATGTTTTTTTTAAAATAAAATAAACAACATTACTAGGGAAACGAAAATCCCCTGCCGTTTAATTAAATCAAGAGTTAGTTAAGTTCAAATCAGGCTCATTTCTTTCAATGCTATTGTTTTGTTTTTCAGATTTCCGAGGAGCCATGCTTTAGAAATTTTTATTTCTTCATCAAAGAGATCTTACATTAATATTATAATGAGTAAAACACTAGCTTTTAACTATCTATAAAAAAAGACATAAAACACAAAAATAAGAATTGCTCACATCTGCAAAAATACATGTATCTTGACTACAAAAGGAAAAGGGAAACAAATAGATATCTACAGCAGTCACTGTTTGTTTGAGCAGCTTCTGAAAACAGTCAAGAATAGCAAAAGTACATGAATCACATATGCAAGTCCTTTCCTTCTGACAAATTTAATTTACATATAACTTAAGCCTGTATTCTGTAATTCCCATTGAAGTTAATAAAGGTTAGGCTCTGAATCTCATTTAAATGACCAATGTTATAGAAATATGTGTTTGAAAGATGTTTTTATCTTTTTAAATAATATTTTAAATATATAAATACATAGTAATTTATTAGTATATATATGGAAATGTGAAAAGGCATAAATATATACTCTCCCCCAAATATATTTCTGTTATTAATTGGTGCCATCAGAGCATACTGTACCTTACTTGTTTAAGTAATTGAGGTTTGACTCTCCAAGCT
Source organism: Cheirogaleus major (assembly GCA_963574435.1). NCBI lineage: Eukaryota > Metazoa > Chordata > Mammalia > Primates > Cheirogaleidae > Cheirogaleus > Cheirogaleus major. The sequence continues at coordinate 10,092 of CAUYPO010004860.1, forward strand.
TTTTAAAAAATTTAATAAATTTTATTAATGTAAAAAATGTTTTGAAATATATTATACCCTCCTGACCTTATATAAAGAATCATCGTCAATCAGTGAGGATTCTGCTCTTCTTTCAAGGTTACATGTCAGTGTGAACTTGCATAGTGCACAACCTATACTCTGGTTACTTAAACTCTTGATGGCACCACGAACACTGAAAGAGAACAAGGATAACCTGAGGATGCTTGGAGTTGTGTAGTGCTGCTGTCCCCTCTGACAGCTCCCAGCTGTCCCTCTCTTCTGTTCCCTTTATTGCTTTGTCATTCTTACTACTTCTGCTCTGCACTGCTTTCCTCCAAGCATTTCTGCTTTCCTTTTTTTCATTTTCTTTCATTCAACATTCAGGGCCAGCTGTGAGCTAGAACCTCTGCTGGGCACTGGTTATACAGCCATGAGCAAGACAGACACATTCTGCCCTAACAAAGATTAAATTCCTGCCTCTTTTGCCTTTGTCCTTGAAGTTTTTGTCTTTTTTCTTTTTTTGTTCATGATTCTGTAGTTTAACTTCTGGCATCTTGATTCCATGATTACCACCAATCAACAAAATCTTTTTTTCTGCTGAGTGAGCCAATCCATTATATTTTACTGGAACAGAATGTTACAATAAAACATTTTCCATCTCAATGTCTACTAAAGCCCCGTGCAAAAAAGGTGATAATTTGTCTCATGATTGGAAGTAAGTTGCAGGCCCATCAAAGTAGGATTTGCAAAGGAAGGGTTTACGGGCCAATTTGTGATCCCAAGGCAATCACCCACTTCCACATAACAGGGATTAAGAGGCCAGAAGGAATGTAAGGAAATAGAACAGACTTTGGTGAGCTCTGAGTCCCCCACGACCACCTCCCTCCCAACAGGGGAAGGCAGAGCTTTGCTTTTCCCTCTCCTATGCCCTAGGGAGAGGGACTTTAGTGACACACTTGGAAAGACTGACAGGTGTCTCCTAGAGGGTAGAGGACACCATGGTCTTACTTGTGACTCACTCATGAGAAATCTATAGGGCAAAAGACTGACCGATACCTGGGAGAAGAGAAATTGCTGCATTGGGGGTAGCCTGCACTTCCCAGGTTGGTGGAGAAAGTCTTATGCAAGTTTCTCACAGACTAACTGCAGCCCTGGAAGAGAATAGGGTGCTTGGGATTGCCTTAGATCCTGCCAAAGAGTGTCCCCTGGAAGTGCGCAAACACCTCAGCAGTAGCAAAGTGAAGGACCTCAGGATGCCTAGCAGCTGAGGGACAGTGACTGGAAGAGAAAACTCACCCAATTCCCTCCACCAAGGCAGGGCATGAATAACCCTCAAATGTGCTCCAGCAGAGTCTGCCAAAGCCCCACAAGGCCAGTGTTTCATCACTATAGCAAAACCAGGACAACCAAGTGATGTCTTCTTGCCTTAGATCTTCTCCCTTCCATCCCACCTTCAACCTAGTAAGTATGAAGCAGCCTTGTGAATGCAAGTGAAGTTCTAGGCAAGAAAAAAGTACAGAAGGTGACTGCACTCCCACCTCTATTCCTACCATGGCCAGTCTCCACAAACAGATCCAAGCTGAAAGATTACAAAATTCTTTTATTTTAAATGAAGATGGACACTTTATTACACTAAACTGTGCACATGATCACTGAGATTATTTTTTTGTGACCAGAAGTAATTAGATGTCTTTATGGCCTAAGAGTAGATAGATAAATCATAGTTTCTGCTCAAGTTTTCAAGGTCCATTTCGGCAAAGCTTGATAGTGGCCTGACTCCTCATTAGGCTCTTTCCTTTATTTTGGCACTATCCATATTAGGGATCCACTATAAAAGTTCATAGGATGATAAAAGAAACAAGATGCTTTTTGAGACACCTCTTGATGCAGGCCGTTTTTTTCTCAGTCCTAGAAAATGTCAGCAAGATCACTTCATAGCCAAACTGGAAGCATGATGCCCCATCTGGTCTGCTTATTTTTCAAAAGATTTGTGAACCTGTTCATTTTTTAGAAAAATATTTCTTTGTGCAAGGCATTGCTTTAATGGAAGAATTTGCTAACAAGTATGTGTGTGTGCTGATTGTTCAAAGTAATTTGTATTTATATTATTTTTGATATATCATGCTATGCTTTTATTCAAATTAACTCCAGGAAATTCAGATCTAATTAATGTTTTTGAAACCAGATAGATGTGAACTTAGTAAAGATGAAAAATGTTACCTCTGCTGATCATCAGGTTTGCTGAGCTCCAATCAGGCGCTCAAATCTATTAGACCAGTTCAATTCAAAGGGAGCTCTCTGGATCAGTGGCATCAGAATTAACAGAGAACTTGCTGGCAACACAAATCACCAGGCCCCCTCCCATGCCAATGAATCAGACCTGCAGGGCTGGGGCCCAGCAATCTGGATTTTGACAAGGCCTGCAGGAGATTCTGGTACACATTAAAGTTTCAAAATCACTGCATTGAACCAAAGATATTTTAAATAAAAATATCTCATTTAGGCTCCCTCTAATAGCCTAAATGTTATAAATAACATAACTGACCCATATAAATTTTTAAATCAATATAACTAATATAATGATTAAATAAAAGTAATATAATAAAATAACATGAATTACCCTACGTTAGTACATCAGGCATGATGACACTAAAAGACATTCTGAAGTATCCAAACAATTGCACCAATCACTGCGAGCACAACAGTTACATATGTGGAGAAAGAGGTCTGTAAAGGATTTCTGATTCTAATACCATGATCACATCAGTGATGTTATATAACTGAACAACTTTGGAAAATTCCAAACAAAACAAAAATAAAATCTTCAAGCTTCTACCAGTACAGTAGTAATATTCCTAGAAAATTTAGTGTACACTGAAACTATGCCAAAAAGTTTGTGTGTGTGTGTGTGAGTTCATTTGTAAAATAGAATTAGTCTCTAGGCTCTGATAACTATAAACGGGTTTTTTCCTACATAAATGTCTGTTGAGGAACTTGAAATTCTTGTGGGGTGAGAGAAAATTTCCCATATCAGAAATAATTTTTCATATTGTAGGACGTCTAGTACCTTATATACTAAATGCCTATAGTGTCCCTCAATCACTGGAACAAGCAAAAAACATCCCCCAGTATTTTTAAACACTTCCTAACAGTCATGATTAATGCTTTTGAAAACCACTGAAAATCAGTCAATCTGGACTGATTACGTTGATAGATGTTCCCTTTCTTATTAGGACATGCATATATGAGGTCTGTCCGGAAAGTATACAGTCATATAATATGAAAAATAGTCATTTATTGAAGAAGATGCAAGCTAGAAGAAACACTGTACATAAGACAATGACACCTCAGTCCTCTTCAAAGTAGGCATCTTGGGACCTCACACAGTTCTCCTAGCATCTTTTAATCTAGCCCATACACATTTAACTTTCTCAGGTGTTTTGTTTGTTGCAGGCCTTCCAGAATGTGTATCCCTTTCAACAGATTCTCAACCATCTTTGAAGCATCTGTGCCACACTTTTATTTGAGCTGTACTCATTGCATCATCCCCAAAAGCTTTCTGAATCATCTGAATAGTTTCTGCAGAGGAATGTTCAAGCTTAATGCAAAATTTGATACAGATTCGTGCTCTACTCACCGAGTCATTTGAATGCGACAGCCACATGGTAAACATGCTCACTCAATGACATCTAACACCCCATTGACTAGCACAGTGAAGTTGTCATTGTTCGTGCATATGTATTCCAAGCCACTCTCTTTGGCTGCCAGGTTACACCAATGTCGCACAGACCATTCTTGTTATATTAAGAGTGGCTGGATACTTTCCGGACAGACCTCTCATACACACACACACACACACGCATGCATGTTTATATGTTTTCAGGGGAGATGTACTCAATCTCAGGCAACAATTCCACTTTCTGTGGTAGAGGAGAAATTCATTGGTCAAGACGATATAATGAATATTCTGCCCTGCTGTATAAGTTTTACAAAAATTTTGCACTGTAAAATACTCCTAAGTACTAGCTGGCACCCTCTGGTAAACTTATTTTATTGAACCTGAAAGGTCCAGTACCTCAAGATGAATCTCAAGTGACTAACTGGGCCTAACGGAGCCAAACATCCATTTGCTGACTAAAGGTTACAGACCTTCTCTGAGTTCCCAGAAAACCCATATATCTGTTTAACTTTGAGACTTTAATAGGTGACTGTCCCTGTTCAGGTCTCCTAAACCAACCAATAGGCTATGGCCTGCATCATCCAATCATCCAATCATCCAATTAGAACTTGGCTGCATTGACCAATGAGAGCTCAGCTCATCTATGAATCGGAACTTATCTGCATTGACCAATCTGAACTAAGCAATTTTGAATCCCTCATTTGCATAAATGGACCTGATTGGAAACCTGGACAGGAACTTTGGCTGTTAAACCTGAACCCTCCCTTTATTCTCTGGAACACACACACCTTGAAGGCTACATCTTCTGGGTTAGAAAACTGCTCACTGGAATAATCTCTTTCCTCAAAATTCCTTTTCAGAGAACTTTTGTTGACAACCTTGTCATGAAATTACCTACATATAACACAGTAAGCCATTTTTCTCAATTATTATATATATTTTTAATAAGCATTTAGTTAAATGGGTAGAATACTATAAACAAGCAAGAGTTTATTCAGCCATCTGCCTGCAATTTAAATCTGATTGCATGTGAACAAAAAAAACTAGATAAAAATCTCAGGAAAAATTAAAGTTTGTAGACAGTAATTAAGCATGTTATTAAAAATCCTAGGTTCTTCAAGGTGACTTCCCATTCTGAAAGCCTATTTTTCTATAAAAAGGTCCTATTGGACAGTGTAATGCCAAAGTAGATCAGTGCTAATGAATGGTTTTGGTAGTGATGATGAAAATAATGGGATGACTGGCAAATCTCAAAATAGAAAATCCTCAATGTTATATAAGTAAATTATCCTAAATGAAAGCATGTACTGACAAGCAGTACTCAACAGAAATAACTCTAGAAAGTACTTTGGATGTATACATTGTTTTTGGTATTGTGTGAAGGAGCTTTCCTTCACATAAAATAATTGGATAAATAAACAGTTATGAGACAGGGGAAAAATCTAAAACAGTTACAATAAGGAGAAAAGGTTTGGTTTAATGAAGAGATAAACCACTGTGCACTAAAAATGTAATAGACTCTATTTAATAAATAGCTTTATTTATGACCTGTGTTGGGCAAAATAAAATTTAGGCTCTGTTATTAATAGGTTCAAGCCAAAATTCCCATATATTTCTCTATTGATAAAGGAAGCATTCATCTATAAGGCATCAATATTAGTAAATGTATACAGCCCAGGAATACATGATATTAAGATACATATTTAAAACAATAGTTAATAGCTTGCCTGAAATTTTCAGGATGATGGAACTAATCTTATCTTAAGATAATATGGAGTATCCATATTACAATGGGAAACAGACAAAGACCAATCAAATATAAAAAAGCCTCCTTGAATCCAACACTTTGGGCCTGATCCCCAATCAGAGATAAGCCTCCCAAGAAAGATATTCATAGTTTTAAAAAAAACAACATCTTCAATTACTTGTTAAGTTAAATAAATTGTATTTAGTGCATACTCTGTGTCAGGAATTGCTCTGTGCTTTTGAATTTGCTGAAAGCTTAATTGCTTTGAAATAAAGCTATTAACAAAATACATAAAGTCCATGTGTTAATAGAGCTTCCATTCTAGCTCAGGGAGAGAATAACCCAGTAAGTAACACTACAGGTCCAATAAGAACTATAAGAATTAACAGGCTATGTAGGGAGGATAGAGAGTTATGGGGGTGGTATTTTATATCTGATGTTCATTTACTCTTCACAATAACATGCTGAAGCAAATAAAGAGGGTTCATTTGAGCCTAATCTTAAAATGAGAAAACTAGAGCTCAGAGACAATTACAGGAAACAGCAGATCCAGGACTAAGTCTCAGCATTTCCAACTCAGTCTTATACTCATTTATTATAGCACCCTGCCTCTGATCAGGGGAAATTAGCTTGTTTGAAGAGCTTTTCTTAACAAAGTAAAATGTAGAGGAAGCCAGTACTGGTGTGTAGAAAATTTTTTTTAAAAACACTTTACAGCAAAAACAGCTTAAAACACCATAAATTCTCACTAATTAAAATGATTCTAAGTGTTCTCATAATTGCACAGATAACTGTGCCAATCCACTTTTCTATCCATTAATAGTCTAACTTTTCATCTATCATATTCTAAAGATCACTCTTTAAACTTAATAATACCTTCTTTTCCCTTTTTTATTTTTATATAATACAGTAAAAACACTTTACATAATAAACACATTTGCAATTTGTTCCCTAAACCCATGAAATTGTTTATGGTTTTAGTACATTTGGTTTCTCACAATTTTTATTCATTTCTAAAATAAACAATACATATACCTCTTATTTGCTATTAAATTGATCCCAACAAACAAGGATTCCTATGTAAATTGTCAACATATAGTTAATGAAGCTTTGAAGCACCAACATCAAAGACAGAAGTCCTAACACAAAGTACTAAATCCTTAACATCTTAAGAGTTCAGAGAGCCTATATAAACTAAGTTCTCAGAGGAGGAATGTTATAATCCTCCCCCTCGAGAAGGCTCTCTCCAATGCATAGAAAGGAAGTTGGCCCATGAGAATTTTCTTCAATACTAACAACATGCTGTAAATTCTATTTTTTAATTCTACTAAATCATGTTTTATGTTCTGTTTTATATGCATTAGGACCTATTTTTATAGCTGTTGAGTCAAACTTGATCAGAAAAGGAATTTACTGGAAGGATACTGGCTGGCTGCACTTTCACCCACAACTGATCTCTAACTACCCAATGCCTTCACATTAATAACTCCAAATTCTATGTCTGGTCATCAAGAGCATTAATTGACTGAGCCTGGGTCCCTAAAGGAACCCTTGCTGCCAGAAAGTAAAAAAAGAAGAGGAAATATTTGGCCACCTTTGGCTTCCATAATAGGAGGTACAACTCTAACTACCAACAGTCAATGGGGAATTTTCCAAAGGGGGTTGCATGTGAGCAAATAAAATAAAATAGAAATAAAACAAGCAAAAAAAGAACTAACGAACATCCACAGTCTCATGCACAGTATTTCAGTATCTTTTCTCAAAATTCTTCCCCATTGTTCTCAGCACCATACCTGGCACAAATAGGGGTTCAGCAAATACTTAGTTAATTTCATTACATTACTCAACTTTAAACTCTTAAGGGCAAAGAGCCTACTTCTTAGTCACCTCAATTTCCATTCACTGTCAACTACCACGCCAAATTTTGTTTCTCCTTATTCCTCACTTCTGTTGTTTAGTTGGTGACCACAATTAATACTATCTTCTTTATATCTTTCTCAATCATTCTAATTCATCTTCTTCCAACCTACCACAAGAGTGGTTTTTAAATATAATATATATATATATATATATGCATAAAATCCATCAATGCTTTACTATTGACTTCTATATAACTATATAAAGGTTGTCCCTCAAGGGCAAGAGGAATATCTCATGCCTTGAGGCATTAACTCATGGCTTCTACTTTTCACAATCCTAGCAGCCTCTTTGGTGACAAGTGCACATTCAGCTCCTGAGATAGTTCAAGCATCACTTCCCCAGTGCCACTTCCCATCCCCAGTTCCACCTTCCATTCAAGAAAAGTAAAAGCCCTCTGATCTCATAGAATATTGAGACCTGTGTGTAACTTTTTTTTTTTTTTTTGCCTCAGCCTCCAGAGTAGCTGGAACTACAGGCATGTGCCACCCTACCTGGCTAGAAACCTATATTTAACTTTAGCATTGCAGTTGCTTTGTTTCCTTTGCTCTAGTGTATAAAGATGACTTTTCTTTCATGCATGAAATCAGAGTTCAAATAGAATTGTTGGTGGGTGGAAATTGGATTAGGTATATATTATACAAACAGAAGTAACTCAAAAACAGAGCTTCCAATGTCCAATTGTATTTGAACAAAAAGAATAAACCATTCTGCTGAATAACTATAACTACAAATGAGACAACACCAGGCTTTCAATAAAAGAGAATGTTGTCATTGTAGTCCCATTCTTATCTAACCCACTCTGATCCACTTATATCAAGTAAGAAAAGGAAAAGAAAAGGTGGAGGGCCAAGTGGCATGAGAGTTCATGGTCAAGTGAACCAAGCAAAAATAAATAAGCTTCTTTACTTTATTATGTGTCCTAGCTTTTAATATATTAATACTAGAGCACCCTGTGAGTAGTCAGAGGGTGACCTCATATGCAGCATTTCACAGACTTATTTGGCCATGGAATCTTTTTGTCATGAAGTGTTCTGGGAACCTGGAATTCTGAGGAAATGTATTCTACAGCAAAGAACTATAGGAATCTAAAAGGAATATGAGAAACTCAAGTAAAATTTAACCACTTCTACCCTGGCACATATTACATGAAATAATATATCATAAAATCATAAAAGGAAATATTTAAATATTATAAATTAAGTTCTTTCCATCAAAAATTTTATAAAACAAATAAAAACCTTGGGCCATATTATTCAGGATGAGGCACAGGCTTTTGATGCACCTATATAGTTTTTACACCCAGGAATGTTGAATTGGCCTTGCTATTTACTACAACTTTCTCATCTCTCCCCCATATAAGGTACGGGAGGGAGACAAGCACTGGGAATAGTAGCCAAATGGGAACCAAAGTATCGCACACACTGTTATTAGTTGAGCCAGCAACCAATAACCCCTTACTAGCCATCTAATACACATGGTGTAGTACACAATCTAAACCTCCTACCCTCCTCTGTAACAGAGTCCTGTGTGTTATGAGTGACAGAAACTGAGCTCAACCTGACTTAAAAATAGGAAATGCGTGGGACCTACAAATGAAGATTCCAGTGCTAGTGCTTCCTTCAAGTGTGGTTTGCTTCAGAGTTTCAAACAATGTCATCAAGATTTGTTTTCTCTGTGTGCATCTGCTGTGCTTTCCCTGTGAGTGAGCTTCCTTCTCATGGTGGGTCTTCTTTATAGCAAAAAGGCTACACAGCTCGAATTCTCACATCTTCATGCTCCCACATCCAGTAGAATAAAGGCCCAAGCCAGTTTTTCCCAAAAGCTCCAGGAAATTTCTCTTGTACCATATAGCTCTGATTGGGTTGCATGCCCATCTGTAAACCAGTCCCGTGAACAGAAAGATAAACTGTTTGCTGAATTAAGCCAACTGGGGCTCCTCCTGGTGCTGGAAATGAATTAAACCTGATCAAGCAATGATAAATGGAAGAAGGTCAGTTTTCTGAAGAAATTTGAGTCTGTTATCTAAAAAAGCAGGACTACGTTTTGATCAACAACCTCAAATCCAAACTCGCTTGGTATTTAACATTCTATTAGGCTTAGGTTTGATTGTGAAGAGGGACAATTGACAGGGACTGCCCTCATCTAGGCTTAACCTACTCATTCTGGGAATGAAGAAGGGAAAGAGAAGTTACAGAACATGGAACACTGCCTATTAGCATGCAGTGGTTCTCACCAATTTTACTAGACACTGCCTAGTCAGATTAGCAAATCTTCACCTTTGAAGGAAGGAGAAGGAAAAAAGATAAACAGGGAGCCCTGAACACAGTACTAGAGTGGAAAGCAGGGGCACACATTTTCCTTGTCCAACAAGAAATACATGGATCATTTTTCTCTACTGATTATTTTAATTCAAAATAAAAATATCAACACCTTGAAACATTTTTTTCTTTTCTTTTTTGAAATTTTAAAGTAACAAGGGAGTATGTTTTTCACAATGTCTTTTAGATTTATAAGTTTTAAAATCAGATGTTAATTATATTTTTCCTGTGACTAATTTTGTGGATTGTATTAATAAAATGACTGAAAATCCAAGAGTCTCAATGTGTCTAAAAATATTTTTTCATTAAAAAAAACCAAATACCTATTACAAAGCTAACCTATGTCTCATCCTCATGAATGCTATGCATCTCCTATCCCTTGGCCTTCAACCTTTAGATACATGAAGCAAACCCACTCTGATTTAAATGCTTTATGTGAAAAAAGAGAATATTTATGCCACATTATACTAGAAAAGAAATCACCTGCTGGCATTTTGATAGCCTCAAATAAGATTGGTTACCATAAGAAAAGAGTTATGGAAGACATACTTTTATTTTCTTCTGTCAAGATCTTCCCACTCATATACTGCTCTATAAAAGAAAGAACAAGTGCTTTTCACAAGGCAAAAATCTTAGATTTTGTTAAAATTGATTAACATATATATAAAAGATCACTAATGCCCAAGTCCCTATAACGTTAAAATAATATGCAAAGTATGGACCATTTATTAAAAATTCAAAGTTAATTTTCAAAATCACAGATGAGCACAAGCTGCAGAAAAGCATAAGCATGAAATCACACTCTAGATTCACTCAGGGCTGCCAAAGAACACTTCTAGGAGCCCCTGGTAACCAAGCTACCTCCTGGCAAGGAAACTCTGGCAAGGAGACTAAGCCAGTAATGACAAGGAAAGAACTGCTTCTATGCCAGGCCAACCTCTCACTTTATCTGTTTGATAAGGGAAAAGGAATTCAGAGCCATAGTGATGGCTATGCTGACTCTACTAAATCTCTCTTCCGCATCTTGACCTGGACACTGTCCTATACCCATCAATGTCAAGGATCTGGAACTCTTAAAACTTTTTTTGTTTTCTTTAGGCTACTGGTATCATGAAGATTCTAGAATTGTTTACCTTCTGAAGTTCTGAGTAGTGTTAATGAAAAAAATTACTAAATGACACTTGTTAAAGCATGGTAAGGAAGACTTTATTCAGGACCACTGTGAGAGGTACAGGGACTACGGCAACAGGATCTCACAGTGAGTTAAAAAGACTGGGTCAACTCCAAACACAGGATGGGCAAGTGGAAATGGGCAAGCCAGGTCACAGGGTGCAGGTCAGTGAATGGAAAATCACTAAGAAGAAACATAAGGGAAAAGGGAGACTTTGCCTGAACTGACTTATACCTCTCAGTAGGATCTTTCTGGTCACCCTATCTAAAATAGACTACCCACCATCCTCTCATTTCCTGTTGCATGTCTTACTTATTTTCTTCATTAAAGAAAAAACAGAGTTGAACAGTAGCTAAAGTGGTTAAAAAAATAACATTTTATATATGATTATTGCAATAAGGAGAAAAGAAACCTCCATGTAGAGCCAGGCTCGATTCCGAATACAGCATGGGTAAGAAGGAGTTCATTACCAAGGAGCAGGGTGGGAGTGAGCGGATAGAAAATTACTACAAGAAAATATCAGGGATAAGGAGGGATTCTGGCTAAACTAACCTAACAGGATTCTTGCTGAAAGTAGGCTAGGGAGATCAGAACACCCTATTGTGCATGAACCCTTCTGCTTTGTCCATGTCTGTATGCCTCCTACTAAGCACAAGGACTGACACACGGTGAGCACTCAATGTATCTGAGTGAATATTAGTTAAAGTTTGAGACTTACAGACTACTAAAAAGTATGAAAAATGTCTTAAAAGTTAAAAGTATTAAAAGTGTGTTTTTCAACCTCTTATTTTGACATTACCTCAGTTTTTGTTTTCATTTCACTTAATTCTGAGACAATGATAAAGAATAAATGGTAATGGCTAGAGAAAAGAACAGTGCTTTTAGTTCATAAGGACTCTGATGATAATAATTTAAAAATAGATGACAATTTTGAACTGTCAAATATGTGAAATCTAACCTAAGGTTTACTTGTCAAATCACAGTGAAGTAACCAATTTTGCATTTATCTAATAATATTTTAAATGTCTATGACTAAGAATTTTTATAATTTTCCTTTCCAAACATACATACAGAAGAATTGGAATTTGATAACCTAAGTATATTTTGGAGAAAAAAAATTCAAAGCAGTGTCTTAAAAAATTTTAAATGAAGGCCAGGCGCGGTGGCTCATGCCTGTAATCCCAGCACTCTGGGAGGCCGAGGCGGGTGGGTTGTTTGAGCTCAGGAGTTTGAGACCAGCCTGAGCAAGAGCAAGACCCCATCTCTACTAAAAAAAATAGAAAGAAATTATCTGGACAACTTAAAATATATAGAAAAAATTAGCCAGGTATGGTGGCACATGCCTGTAGTCTCAGCTACTTGGGAGGCTGAGGCAGGAGGATCGCCTGGGCCCAGGAGTTTGAGGTTGCTGTGAGCTAGGCTGATGCCACGGCACTCTAGCCTGGGCAACAGAGGGAGACTCTGTCTCAAAAAAAAAAAAAAAACTTTTTAATTGATACATTCCATTAGGAATTATATAATTCCTAACAAACTACAGGAATTAAAAATGTTTTTTTAAGTGGAAAATGAGATACTCTTCAGTTTAGAAAACATTTTCTTTATTTTATCCTTTTGCAAGTATGTTTGAGAATGGCATCATCTAAACTGTTCCATAAAACATTAATCTTAAAACCTTTTTTATGAAGTTTAAGATAATAATTTTTGTTCATTAGACACAAACACGTATATATTGACTTCATGTCTGCTGAATGGAGTTATCCACAGGCAAACTCGGAAGATATTCCTAAATCATCCCCAAATCAGGATTATTACTTAACCTTTTTTAAAAAAACTGTGCAAAATCATTTACTTTTCTAAAAGCCTTAATAAGATTTTGGGCATATGTATTTTGATGGTGAGATCATGTTCATTCATTAAATAAATGATTTACTCTTGTTTCCCCAGTGTCTAGAATGGTGCCTAGAATGGTGCCTGAAAAGAGTAGAGGATCAAAAAAATTTTCATAAATAAATAAGAGTATATAAATATTTTATACCAAATTATAACTATTTTATACCAAATTATAACTATTTTATACACATTTATAAATATATAAATATTACATAAATTATATAAATATTTTATAAACATTTTTATACCAAATATAACAGAATAAAATTTAGGGTAATCAAAAAAGTTTTAAGGTGTTACTCAGGGAGGGGGGAGGAGGGGAAAGGTGTATATGTACATAATGGGTGAGGTGCGCACCACCTGAGGGTTGGACATGCTTGAAGCTCTGGCACAGCGGGGTGGGGGAGGGGTGGCAGGGGCAATATATGTATCCCTAACAATACTTGTACCCCCATAGTAAGAGGAAATTTAAAAAAAAAAGGTGTTACCCAAACTTTATTTTTTCTTTTGTAATCTGACAGTTCTTCATTTCTAAAGTCTTGAACTACTTCTTTTGTTTATAATGTCTTTAAATCCATATCTTTTTGTTTATCCTACAACCTCTGACCTGATCTGTATCCTCAGGGATACCTTAAGACTCTTAGCTCTTGTACCTGTCACAAGTTTCATCTTCCCCCCTTCTATTTAAAGATAGATTTATCTTTCACAGATTACATTTTCTTCCCAAGAGTTATCTTCTCAGGAACCTAAAAGGAACCCTGTTTCTCACCAGATAAAAGTCAAACCCTTCAGGCTAGGAAAGAGAAACTTTAAATCTGAGTTCTTATTCCCATTCTGTCTATTACTAGTAAAGTATTTGGTGTTGATCAATTTGTGCCACCTCTCTGGGCCTTAGTTCTCCTAGACAACCTAGAGAAATTAGAGAACTTGGAGAGATTAAGGAGTGGGATAGTCTTATAAATGTGAAGGTACAGAAGCATAAATCCACTGGATGTGTTGGTAAAATAGTCAGTAAACCATCTCAATGGGAGAGAGAGCTGAAGCTGGAAACAATGAAACAGATAGTTGGAAAGCTGGGAAGACCAGAGAGAAGGGGACTTTGAATACTAAACAGAGAGCTATGTACTTTGTTCTACAACAATAGGAAGTCATTGCAGCTTTTTAAAGAAAGGGTGTTACTCATCTTCTTCACTCAATTTTCAGGAAAAGGCTCTTGAATTAAAGCATCCCCAAAGTGCACACAAATGATCATGGTACAGGAGGTAGAACTTTTGGTTAGAGTTGTGAAGTAAATCAAAATTCTATTCTTCCTCCTAAGAGTGCACTAAGAGTGCATTCTCTCTGCTCATGAGAACATGTATTCTTAAAAAGCCAACAGGGCATGGACATAGTTTTGATGAATAGAAGCCGAGGGAAAAACCAACTCTGCTCTGGCCATAGGGCAAAAGTAAGAGTCATCTTTGGTTTGTCTATTGAGCTATTAGGCTCACCAGGCTAAAAGGGCAGCTATGGATTAAAGTGGGTGCATAGCTCATATATTGGGAAAGAGAAAGAGAAGAAATGAAAGGGGGAAAGGAAAAGGAAATAAGGAAGGAAGAAAGGAAGAAGGGAGAGAAAGAGGGAGGAAGAGACGAGGCAGAGAGGGAGGGAAAGAGAGAAGAAAGAAAATTACCAACACCAGGAATAAAACAGACTACCTTACTACACATTCTATGGATATTAAAAGAATAATAAGGGAGTTGCAAGATCACAAGAAGATATTATAAATAACTTTGTGCCAGTAAATCTGAGAACCTAAATGAAATGGGAAAATTCCTAAAACACACATGAAGAACTTTTTAAAAATTGAACAGTTCTATATGAATTTAAAAATTTTAGTTTGTAAGTAAAACCTTTCCAAAAAGAAAATGTTGGACCTAGATGGCTTAAATGATGAATCTTATTAAATATTTAAAGAAAAAAATAATAATTATCATCCACAAACTTTTTCAGACAATAGAGTATTAGAAATAACTTCTCAACTTATTTTATAAAGCCAGAATTACCCTGATTCCAAAACCAAGCAAAAATAACACAAGAGAACTAGAGATAAATATTATTTGTGAACATAGACATAAAAATTATTTTAAAATATTAGTATCAAATTAAGTATTATGTAAAAAGGATTATATATCATAATCAAAGAAATATTTATCCTAGGAATGCAAAGTTGATTTAATATCTGAAAACCAACCAATGCAATTAACCATATCACTTGAATAAAGAGAGAAAACCAAATACAGGCATAGTTCAGAGACATTGCAGGCTTGGTTCCAGACCACCACAATAAAGCAAATATCACCGAAAAGCAAATTACACCCATTTTTTTTTGTTTTGCAATACATATAAAAGTTATATTTACACTATACTTTTTACACTATACTGTACTCTATGAAGTGCAATAACATTATATAAAACAAAAACAATGATGGGAGGGGGAGGAGGGGATAGGTATATACATACATAATGAGTGCAATGTGCACCATCTGGGGGATGGACACGCTTGAAGCTCTGACTCTGGGGGGGAGGTAAGGGCAATATACATAACCTAAACATTTGTACCCCCATAATAAGCTGAAATAAAAAAAAAAAGAAAAAATGTATATACCTTAATTAACAAGTACCTTATTGCTAAAACATGCTAACGATTATTTCAGCCTTCAGTAAGTCTCAATCCTTTTGCTGGTGGAAGGTCTTGGAGGGTCTTGCCTCAATGTTGAAGGCTGCTGACTGCTCAGGGTGGTAGTTACTGAAGGTT
>CAUYPO010004861.1:0-14512 GCA_963574435.1 Cheirogaleus major
AGAGAGAGAGAGCGCATTTATAAAACTTAAAACATATATAATCTACAGAAACCTGAAATCAAAGAAAATAAATCTTTTGATCTAAAGAACTGCCAACTTATGGCATCTTTCCAAAAGTTTTCTGTGAGCGGAGAAGCATAAACATGTTCTACTAGTACTAAGCCTGAATATTCCATTAGCTTCATCTCGCAAAGTGGCAAAGCCTGTAAATGGAGGGGAGCTAAAAGTGGATTATGTGGCTACTCCTCTCAACTGTGAAACTGACTAGGGCCAACAGCCACACCAAATATTTGGTGGGAGCCCCCACAATTTACATCTGCTCTCAGCTGGAATCTGCAAGAGGTCACAGAGGCTAGGGTGAACAGATGAACCCTTCCTAAAAACATATAATCAGCAAATGTGCCCCTAAAATGTCAGAGAATGGTCACTTCTCTAGTTAAAGCAGTTCTATCCTTACTGCTTGATACTATAAGGGTCCACCCACCTCAGGCCTTGGAAAGGCTCTTGGCTGAATTTTCCCTTTAAGTGAAATGAGCAGGCCCTGCTCAAACTTTCCTAAATAGTCCCAGTAATGAACCGTTCTCCAGTTCCTACAGGGTCGGTTCAACACAAAACATGAGTTGGAGGGTCTAATTAATGACACTGGGCAAATCTTGGGAAGTCAATGAAACTCTTGTTTTGTTACCTTTGTGAGAAATTCCATGAGATTATGTAAATATAAAAGAATATTGTTAACAAGTTGGCACTTAAATTTAGGAAAATAATTATATGAATAGACTCCTCCTAGGAATGGAATGAAAAGAATTATCTAAATAGAATTTCCCTAACAATGGAATGCAAAATTATAAAATGATGCATCAAGACAGTCTCCCCTCAGAATGACCCTTTTAAATCAGCCCTGCTATCATCCGTAATGGCCCGTGTTCCGGAATTCCGATCTGCGTCTATTCACTTTCCCCTAGGAAGTCAATTATTTACTGCCTGCCCACATATTTCCTAATTCTCCCATTAAATTCTCCAGAGTTTGGCATTAAACCATAATGTTGACTGTAAGTCACTGAAAAAAACTAGTCAGATTTTTAAAAAAATAGTGAACTACCCACTTAATTTTTTTGTATGTAGTTTAACAGAAATGCACCTTATGGCTCTGATTTTCAAGGGAAATTGAATAAAAACTTTTTTAAATTAGTTGTCTCAGAATACCAATGACTCAATTATGCTGTGCATGTAATCACTCCCCCTGTGTATATGGTGCCAGGGGGTACATATGTCCCAATAAACAGAAACCCTGCACTATGGGGCATTATACCTATAGACTTCTATATCAACACTGTTCCAGGGATTCACTCTAAATATATATACAGGGGTCCCTTCTTGCCAGTTTTCATCATGTGGGAAACTGACCTGTCATCCCTCTGTGAGCACGTCCTACCTGTAAGTGAGAACACAGGGCTCAATGTGCGAGGCTACCGCAGGTGGTTTTGCCACCGTCCGGTTAATGAGAACCCTGCTATCCTGCCCGTCTGTGGCAGAGATGAATGCTTTCTAGATGAATAAGCCCCTTCTAAGCCCCACCACAAGAGTTTGAATCTTCCAGAGCCACAAAGTAGACAGGAAATACCAACTCACAAAATCGGTCACTAAAATTATCCAAAATGGTACACAGAATTTTTTAAGCCTTTACCACCCAGGGTGTTGGAACAAAGAGACTTGGACAAGTGAACAAGCGGAGCCTTCAGGAGGAGTAACCCAGCTAGTTAGAAATCGCAGTAAATACCAGCATCTTTTCTATGGTTGCAGAAAACAGGCATTGGGCAAGAAACTTATTACAAATGAATCATTCTAAGAGAAATAAACAAATAGCGAAAAAATGAAAGTTTTTCCCCATGTGTCATTCAATGGCATAAACGGATGCCCTAAACACAGACGTTTGCAATGTGTGTAAGTGGATTTTGCCCAACCCCAACTGAAGAAATTATTTGAGAATATTCACAGAATTATTTGAAAATACAGGGCAGCTATGGAGCCCAGGGGCCTGACAGAGTGTCTGCAGTGCTAAAAGCATCAGGTCCAGAGAGACCAGTGTCCTCAGGATCTCTTCTTCTGATCCACAAGTCTTTCAACACCCCAGCCAGCTCTTCATTCATGAATCACCATTCCCTGCTCATCCGTGGCAAAACAAACCCTAGTTGCCTAACATCTATCCTCTGGCTGAATGGCACCATTTGTTTCTCTTGGTGGTCAGTCCGTATTTCATTCTGTCCTGAAAAACGCCCCTTCAGAGCCTGACTCACCTCACACTAGACTAGACAGTAGGATAGGAAGAGCAATGACAGGGGCCCCTGAATGAGGATGGATGATCACGCAAGAACCCAAGCACCTGGTTTCCTGGGGACCTTCAATCTTCCAAGCTGGATAAGCCCAGCTTCCAAAGTTGGGCTGTGGTTCCAATTTACTGCTGAGTTTCTCATGAATGACATGCCAACAGTAAAGCCTCTCTTGAGGCCTTTCTGGGGATATTAACGATCTTGCTGTTCTCTCATTGTCTGTAGGAGACTTTCTTTCCCTGGCTGACATAAAATAGCATGATATGAAAAGAGGATGGAGGAAAGTTAAGTGGAAATCCTCATAGCTGATCTCTGAAAAGATGAATATGAAGCACAAGCCCTCCACCCCAAGACCAATGCTCTTATCACTGCTCCAATTTTTTCACCTGAAGAGGATTCAGATACTTTAGTTTCCATTCTTATATCATCTACCTTTTCTCTGGCCATTTCTTCAAGTATCCACACTGAGACCAAGACCTGGTCAGGGACATGGCAAAGTGACAGACACTCAACTAGAGCTTGTTAAACATTCTGAAAGGAGTTTGGGGTCAAAGGCAGTTAAAATGTCCTTAACCTGAGATGTGTTTTCATAGCCCAGAGATTTAAATTATAATACGTCAATAATTGAAAGATGAAGACAGTAAGCATAGTTAATATTCAGATATCATACTCCTAAAGAACTTTGGTCTTTTACAAAGCAAACAATCCCTACTTCAAAGACTCATTCCAAAGAGCAAATATTAAATCTGTGCTAGCTTGGCCCCTACCCTGCCCCTTGTGGGTTGTGTACCAACATGCTAGACAATTCGTGATGAGGAATTGCTCTTGGAGCCCAACACCATGGTGGGCAGGGTGGATGAGGGCCTTGGAAGGCCAGCCCAAGAGGCCTGGCCTCAATTCGGAACAGAAGTGGGCATCCTTTCTGGTCGCAGTGGCTCCAGGGCCCTACTCCTCAGCCCTGCAGTCTTCTGGGGTCATGCCCAGGAAGCCCAGATGATATTCTAAATCCAAACCAATTCTTTTCTTTCCAGAGTGAGTCTTGGGTACCATTTTGGGGTGTATTTCTTGGCAAATCCACTTCATCTTCCTCTGGGTAGACTGGAATGAGGACCAATTGCTGCCATTCCTTGTGAGGCCACCCCTGTGAGGCCACCCCTCAAAGTCTTCTGACTAATATCTACTCTTCCAGTTTTGGTTGCCTGACCAGGAGGTAGGGAGTGAGCCTGACTCTCTAAACCAGGCCTTCCTCTAACTTTAAGAGCACAACTTTTGTTATCCCCAAAGGGGATGATTATGACTCAGAAAGGCTTACAGACTTTCATTTTTTTTTTTTTTAAATAGTATCAACAAAATCTGCAGAATGCAGATTTTCTAAAGCGTACCACCTCCAGGGCACATTTATGCACATGCCTTGGTTGAGTAATATTTATTTCAGTAACTTTCCTAAGGTCAAAAATGTTGAGAACACTTTAAAAAAAATGTTAGCACTTTTTCCCAAATGTTTGCATAGGTTATGTTGATAGAATCTATAAAAATATTAATAGAAATTTTACCAGGAGATATATTTTCTTTTTGTTATGTAAATGTAAATCATGGAGGAAGAAGCAAATTTACTAAGACCCAATATCCAAGAATAACTAAGTACTATTTTTTAACTCTAACAAAGAGATGAACATTGTTTCAGCTATTAAATATAGCAAATGTCTCACAATTAAGTATGTAAGTGACAAATTTATTTCTGTAATTCATATGACAACTTAGTCCCAATGATGCAGAGTGATTTGAGATTTTGTGTCCCATGCTGCACTTACCAAGCAGTCCCAACGTGCAATTTGTCCTGTCAGTTAGCTCTTGGATGTGCAAAGCTTAGAAATATTGTCATTGTCACTGTCAATGACAGAAGCGATTTATCTAGAAGGCACTGAAGTGTGCCCCGGAAGACAAAGTCACTTAATAAAAACAACACCACATAGAAACATGCATTCCCTCATCTGGCCCCTTCTGGTGAGCCAGCCTTAGGACGGTCAAACCCAGCATTGTTCCACCCCGTGGCACAAGAACAATTTATTTCATGGCAAGTCCGATATCTCTCCCTATCTTTCTAGTAGTAGAGTATACTGAAAAGGGACAGAAATTCAACAGAGATCTCTAGGCTCTAAAATGGTAACAAAGAGAAAATTCTCTAAATGACGTATCAGTATCAAGCACGCTGCCTGGGAGTTATCCTGACAAATGAATTCACGGGACAATCAGTGTGGCAGGTGAAAAATGCCACCAATTTTAGTCCTTATAGCACTTTATCAATTCATTTTCCTTAGGGCACAACTCATTAGGAATGAGCCACAAAAAGCATTAAACATTTACCGCGGTCCCCAGCCTTTTTGGCACCAGGGACCGTTTTCATGGAATGTAATTTTTTCACAGACCAGGGAGCGGAGGGATGGTTTCGAGATGATTCAAGTGCATTGCATTTATTGTGCACTTTATTTCTATTATTATTATATTGTAATAAATAATGAAATAATTACACGACTCACCAGAGTTTGGGGACTCCTGATTTAGAAAGAGTAACGTCGAGACAACATTCAGTGGGAGGCAGCAAGTACACAAATCTATTGGCTACAAGTTTAGAGCTTTTAAGAGGCAGCCAGTGGAAGTTTGAAACAAAAGAAGGAGAGGTACCACTGAAGCTAACTAAACATGGAGTTACCATGTATTTTAGAGAAATAAAGACATGTTCTAATAAAGACCTTTGCATCAATGTTCATAGCAGCTTTATTTGTAATAGTCAAAAAGTGGAAACTGTCCAGATATCTTTAGACAGACGAATGGCTGGTTAAGTAAACTGTGTTATATCCCTACTATGGAATACTAATCAGAAATAAAAAGAATGGACTTTTGAAAGATGGAATAACTTGGTTGAATCTCCAGGGAATTATGGTGAGTGAAAAAAGTCAGTCTTCAGAGGTTACATGGTATATAATTCCATATATGTATTATTTTTGGTATAACAAAATTTTATAACTAGAGAACAGATTAGTGATTTCCAGGGGTCAGGAAAGGGGAGGAGGGATGGGAGAGAGGTGGAGATGGTTACAAAACACTAGGAGTCCCTGTTGTGATGGACGTGTGTAGTGTCTTGACTGTCGTGGTAGATACATGAATCTACAAGTGTGCTAAAATTGTATAGAACTAAACTACACACACATAAATAAATACTAATAAAACTGGGGAAAGCTGAATAAGATTGTTGGATTGTATGAATGCATTATACCATAGTTTTGCAAAATGTTATCATCGGAGAAAACTGAGTCAAGTGTATCTGAGATCTTTCTGCATTATTTCTCATAACACACACATACGAGCATATATTTCTTAGCTGTGCCCAGCACCCTGTGAGCAGTAACATGTCAATAGCTACAAGCACACCTGAAGCCCAGATCTTGGTTTCTAAATATCATTCTCCACTGAAAGGACCCAGCCTTCCTTGGAGACAGCTGATTCCAGGGCTGTCACCTGCAAAGTATGAACTGGTCCTGGAATATCACGTTGTGCCAGAAAGTAGGAAAATGTCCAAAGAATGACAGAAACATGTTCAAAGGACACATGCAGCTTGAAGGGATTCTTGCTGGCCAAACTGGGGATGATTTGGCCATCAAAATATATTATGACAGTAATGATCACAACCCACAGGACAGGTAAGAAGACATAAGTCAATGCCAATATAAATAGATAAATGAATAAATCAGTGAAAGAAAAGTTCTTATAATAGAATGCAAACTAATACATGTAGAAGAGATGATAAGATTAGAAAGTCACCATTTGCCAACTACCATAGTAATAAATGTTTCAGGTGAAAAGCATCATTGGATGCTAGAACTCGGGACTAAACGTCTGATAAGAAACTGGATATTTACATAGATTCAAAGGGCCTCCACAAGACACCTATTAATTATAAATGGAGAGAAATCTTGTGGATCCCATCACAACCAAGTGATAAAGTAATATGTAACATCACGTCTATGATCTCCCTGCCAAACACTTGAACCTGATCACATGGAAACATTGGACAAGCCCAAATGGAAAGGCATTGTTTAAACTTCAAAAGTATAGAGGTCAGAAAGAGAAAGAATTAGGATATTTTCCAGATTAAAGAACATTAAAGAGACCAATCACATGATCATAGAGTGGATCCTGGGCTCTCGTTTATTAACTGTTGATATAAAAGAATTAGTTCACAATTATCAAAATATGAATAAGGTCTGTAGATTAGATAATATTATACAAATGTTAATTTTCTAATTTTGATAATTTATTGTGGTTAAGAGAATATCCTAATTCCTAGGAACTCTGATCTAAAGTATAGGGACATCATGGCTGCAATTTGCCATCAAATAGTTCAAAAAATAATACTTTTGTGTATGAAAGAGAAAAAGATAGCAACACACACACATACACATAGAATACAAAAAAGTAAACCAACATTTGGGAAATGTGAGCAAAATGTACATACACATATTGAAATACTTTGTATGAACTTTCAACATTTTTGTGTCTAAAATTACTTCATACAAAAAAATTGAAATGAAGATCAATGAAGACATTTGCCCTTGGCTCGATGCTGATTTAAATGAAAAAGGAAAAGATTTTTTACTAGCATATGTAGCTGACTAAACAATATTCATATCTTGAAAAATAAATTTAGTTTTAAGATACATTCAGCCAAACACTTGTTTGTGATCAAAATGCAGCCCCTCATGCTGATTGGGTAAATCTATGTTAGTGATATGTGACAAGTTCTACTCTAATTGTCCTGGTGCACCTGTATGTGTATGTGTATCTCCAGGGATTTAAGTGGAAATATGACAGGTTAAATATGTTCCATATGCCAAAGCAACCGCCCATATGAAATAAAACCTTTAGCAATAAAATATGTGATCACTTAAGAGCTTTCAATGTCATATTCTACCTTCCGTTTGCCAAGGAGAACCCAATGCATGATGTGAAAGTAATTTTTAATGACCAGCCCCATTACGTTTTTATATTCTTAAAATAATCTTGGAACCACAGCTTTCCTGCTATTAACTAATGAGCTGGTCCAAGGAAATATTGTGACAACTTGATAATATTATTACTATTCTCTCCATATTAGAATCATCACATTGAAAAAAAAGTCCTATGGGAGTTTCCTACTAGATTTCTTTTTGAGAAAGGAGAATGGTATCAAATATTTAGCAATATAGAAGCAGGCACTTATAGATAGAGGCTTATGTATTGTAGCTTTGAAAAGTGTCTGGTTAAAGTCACTGCCAAGAAGCGTATTCTTAAGAGAAGAGAAAAGAAAGAAGCTTTTTTATCTTTGAATGTTTGGAACATGAGAATAAGGAATGAAGCAGACTCGTAAGGTATTGTGAGATGGACGGCTGCTTCGGCAAGTACATTTATTTGTAGCGAGCGTGTACTTGCTCTGGAGCAAAGGTTTCAAATGATGATGGATTAAGGAAAAGCCAAAAGCTCTTTCAGTATTTTCCAGAAGCACCTGCTCAGCGGTCCAGAAAGGGGTCTCACGTTTTTATTTTAGGCCACAGTAGCACATTACCAGCAGGGCAATGTGTCCACTCAGTGTCCCGCAGACAAATTCAGAATCACGTCCTTCTGTTTCACTCAGAGGCAAAGAGCCAAGACCAGCCAGCCTTGGAAGCCGCCAGGTACGGGCCGGTAAATGACATCAGCAAGGGAGAACAAGGCTCTGTGGCTGGCAAAGGTAGAACAGAACAGCATCCAGTTCCTATTTTCTAAAGTCCTTTAAAAGGGGGGATTCTCTGGCTCTCTGGGCCCCTTCCGTATTTCAGGACTTCA
This sequence comes from Cheirogaleus major, assembly GCA_963574435.1. Classification (NCBI taxonomy): domain Eukaryota; kingdom Metazoa; phylum Chordata; class Mammalia; order Primates; family Cheirogaleidae; genus Cheirogaleus; species Cheirogaleus major. The sequence continues at coordinate 8,187 of CAUYPO010004861.1, forward strand.
TATACATAAAACAAAGATATAAAAACTATGACTCACAGATTTAAACCAGGAAAGCAGATGGCTTTTTAAAGAGAACTTTATTTTCTTTGTTTTAGGAACTGTCTCCCTGTGAAGCTGAATCAGGTCCTTGTAAATTCACTGGATTTTAGACATGGCTCTTTGTGTACTGACTGTCTTGATGGCGCTTTCCCAATAGCCTTGCTTTCTCCCCAACACCTGACTTGCAAGGACACTGAGATGCTTAATGGGATAACAGCTACCAGGGGTCAAAGGGCAATGCAGGGTCCTAGGGAGTACAAAGCCCTATGGCTGGCAGAGCTGGTGCTGGCTCGGCTCTTCCCTGCCCATGCAACCAGGAGGAAGGTGGGATCCGCCACTCCAGTGCACCTGTCCCCTCTGCCCGGCTTCCTCCCTAAATTCTCTCCTTGACCATTGTATCTGCCAGACAACTCTGAATGTCCCTCTCCTTCCTGAGAAGCAGCTCTGAATGTCCCTTAGTCATTGCCAGCTCTCAGACATTGTCCTCATGATTTGATACTGAATCTAAGTTGTGAAGCTTTGCAGAGAAGTGGACTAGAAAGTCAGACGATTTCTCTTCAACACCAAGTTCTATGTGCAACGATAATGAAGATAAGTCTTTGCGCTCACCATTTCCTGAGGGACAGGCCATCACAGTCTCACACAGAAAGTGGGCCCAATTTGCCCCTGTCCCCAGGACTCTTTCTTTGTGCTTCTTGCAAGGATCTTCCGTTTTGCCTGTGAACAAATGTCTAGGAATGCACAGTAACAGCCCATGTTAGAGTGTCAGCTCCCGAAATGGAGAGCTGTGAATCATATTAGCAGCATACTACACACCACTTGAGCCCAATAAATATTCAATGAATAAAAAATGAATTCATTATCTTTAAACTCCAACATTTTAATGGCTTGATAATATAGTCTGTATTATAATTTCTAGTCTCTTAAAATTCAGGCTAGTTTCATATGAAGAGTTTATTTTCCTTTTGGATGTGAGTCTATGTGTAACGGTGAATAAGTGATGATAACTGATTAATAATAATTTCAGTTGATAAAATGAATGACTGATATCCTGATAAAGATGTCAATGAAACCTGAAATACAGCCAACCTGATATTTAAGAGTCATAAAAATTAATTGTCCTTACTGATGAGTTCAAAGGAAAAAGCACAGACAGAAAAGGTTAGCAGCTGGTGGTGGTTCTATTAATACTTGTTTTGATGGTTTTGTTGATTCGTTCAAGTTTTCTCCATTGTCAGGTATCTAGGTGACAATGATGTCTTATTTTGTTTGGAAGTGCTTTGCATAAAACTTGTGAATGTGCTCAGAGGTACAGGGGGTAGCACCTGGGATGGGCTGTACAACTAAACAGGAAGGTAAAGACAGGAGTTTGGGGGTGAGAGAGAGAGTTGATAAGGAAACCTTCCTTTTATGAACACAACTACAATGACAAGTTTCAGGAGCCTTGCAGGTGAGTTCGATTAAACAGCAAATAGCTCAAGCCACGATGCTGTCCTGCTTCCCAGCACATTCCCTCATGGGTTGGTTCTCCTGGGCCAACTCCACAGTCTTCTCTGTCAGTCACAGTTGCTGTCTCATGTCAAGAGCAGTAAATCCCTGCACAGTCGTGTAACGTGCCCTGAGTTTGCAATCACAAAATTGGCTGCAATAGATGACAGGAAGGTCTCTGCCGCCTGCCTCAAGTGCCAACAGCTCAAATCAAACCTGAGGTAGCCCATCTCTGATCATGGTTATTCTGCCCCTGGCTGGTAGCAATTCAATCCAGGGGCTAAAGGAAAACATGGCTCTTGGAATGTCTCACATGTTCCCTCAGAGAAGCACCAACTCTACCAGAAACCACACTGTAATAAGGCTGTATTTCTTCATCTTTAAAAAACAGAATCAGTTAAAAAATAAATGAGCTGAAGGAATACTACATTTTTCTCAATAGTCAAATCTTAGTCTTAATACACAAATAAACACACCCCACTAACTTTCTAAAAGTCTTTCCCTCCAAAGTTTTATTGTTGTTGTTTTAGTGAATGCTGAAACTTTAGCACCCTGAAATTATGGTGTGTGTGTGTGTGTGTGTGTGTGTGCACGCATGTGTGATGTGGGTATGTGTGGGAGGCGGTAAGAAAATGTACTTTGTGGTACAAGAAAACATGCCTCAGTTTTTCTTTCTGTAGAGGTATATGGAGGGAAAATAATAAACATGGCTAAATTTTATGGAGAAAGAAATCTAAATTTATTTTTCATGTACTTTAATTTTCTTTCAGAAAAAGTAGGAAATAAAAATGTAACTTAAGCCCTAGATAATTAAAAGCTATTTTTAGCCCAGGCCAAAGGTCTGGATGAGAAGCCCAGACCAGTTGAATGACATTCTGATCCCACAATAAACTAAAAATGAAAGAAAACATAATCCTCTTCACTGGAAGCCAATACCATACTAAGTAATGATCTAATTAGGGGAAAACAGGAATAAGAACAAAATGAAGTTTAAAGAAAGAAAGTTTTATGTCACCAGGAAATTAAATTATAATGAACTTGTTAGGGCTTCTAATTATTTTTAGGAAACTCACCCAAAATATAAAAACAATAATAGCATCTAACATTACAGGAGTTCTAACTATCAGGCATTGTTTTATTTCTCTAATGTATGAACTCACTAAATTCTCACAGTGGTCCCGTGAAATAAATACTGTTATCATCACCAGCTCAGAGGTGGAACTGAGGCACTGAGAGGTTAAGTCTCTTGTCCAAGGACACACAGGTAACCTTGAATCAAAGCTCTTAACCATTTTTCATATCACCTCTTAAAGTCAATATGGGACCGGTTTTCAGACACTCTCCCTCCTTAGCTCAAGGGCCTGAGTAAAGGCTTTTGAAGGGCTCGGCTTTCAGCCTCTGTTCTACATCTTGCTGCAAGATCTCAATCAGAGATGGTACAACCAATCACAAGAGGAGAAAAGCACTAGATTCTGCATAATAAGATTTGAGATATAAAGAAACCAAAATGTCCCTTTATGACAATACACTGTGACTTAAACAGATTTTGCTTTTCAGGGTGGGCACTATAGTGGCAGATTTCTTCTTGATACATTCTGTTCATCATACCAAGAGCTGTTTTCTAATCCTAAAATAGTCTCTTCTTGGGTGTGAATAAATGAGTTGAAGCAGTATTGCACGGGATCTAGTGATTCTCCTCTCATGCAAAAATCCCTCCTCATTGGCCTAAGTCATGAATATTCCCCTAACCCTAAAGCCCCTTTGGGGGCAGTGCCCTCAACATGTCTCAACCCTCTGCACTACCAGGCTTCCTCACTCCACTGCTCACCCATACCCCAGCCTCTTGCCTATCCTCACTGCAGCCCCACTCCCTAGAAACATTAACAAAAGGCTGCACCTGGCCCTGGTGGGAGGAACCCTCTGAGGGAGCAGGTCTCTCTATTGCAAAAGGGAATTGCAGTCCCTCCTGGGCTGGCATTTTTTTATTCTCTCTTTTTATTCTCTCAGGAACCTCTACCAAGGAGAGAGAACAAAGCAAAGTTTGCAACTCAAAGGCATTGGCTAGAGCAGAGGAGAGGCCCAAAAAGTGGTCCTTGCAGCTCCACTCAGGGGTGCCAGCCATGGCAAGAAGGGACTAAGATTCTATCAGCTCCATGGAGACTGCAGCTCTGGAGGGGCAGAAGCCAAGTGCTAATAATGAATATTAAAGTAATCATGGGTACTTAATTTTTAAATTTTTTGAAATGTAAAATTTTACTTTATGCTTTATTTCTGTAATTTAATATATAAAACATTAAATATGGTGTTTCATACATTTTATTTTATGGACTCCTTCCAATTTTTAGAGTAACAGTATTTTGGATGCAAAATCAATATTGCAATATAGGGTACTGTCATTTTGCTGGTGTCTGGCAATCACCGCACGACCTAAGAAATTAAATGCAACCCTGATTGTACATTTGCATTTTTCCAAGTGAGGATTCATCACTTTCATCAGATTATCAAATGAACTAGCAATGCAAAAGAAAGAGACATTGCCTATAGTAAATTCCTAGAAGTAGAACTGTGGTAGCAATGAATATGGTCAACTTTTTAAGATTTCCATGTATATATTAAATTGCCTTTTAGAAACATTTTGCTCATCTTCATTTCCTTTAGCTGTGTAGCAGTTTCTTTCCACATGCCAGATGTTTTTCAACAATGGCCAGCATCAATATTACCATCTTGCCAATTTGTCAGATGGAAAATGTTATCCTGATATTTTTTGATTGCTAATAAGATTATATTTTTTCATATGTTTATTGGCAATCTGTATTTCTTCCTTGGCAAATGACTTGTTCGATTTCTCCAATCCTTTCTGTTTCTGCATAGGGTTGTTTATCTTCTTTCTAATATTTATACTTAGTTTTGTTTTACACTTCACTCCACTGGCCACAACGTCCAGAACACTGACAAAGAATACTGGTGTTGATGGCCATCCTGGTCTGCAGCCTGAATTTATTTAAAAGGCAAGGCAAGTCCAGAACATCAGAAACATACCATGAGCGAATGTAAGCACCCAAATGCATTTCAACAACTTCTGTGTTACCTGGTGATTATTAGCAGCATAGATAACTGATAACCAAGAGCTTACTTGCTATAGCATAACATGATACAAGAGACGTGTTCTCTCTCATTTCTCTCCCAACAGCTCAGAAATCCAGAGGTTAATTTCTTTGCACTTAGAAGATCATAATAAGCTTTCTTGTTATATCCATGCTGTTTTTAAATTCAATCAGAGGGGGAAAATGAGAAAATATCATCTATACAGAACACACATAACTCTGGGAAGAAAACTGCTGTACTACACTGTCCTGCTATTGAACTGCCTTTTCCCAGAAGCATCCGATTCTCTTATAACCAATTCAGTTTACCACTATCTTAGGAAAAGTTTACATACCAAGATATATATACACATGCAGAGAAGTATTTACATATACACATTCATATCTATATATATGCACAAACCTATATATACTTCATGCAGTCAAAATTCTATAAATATTGATTATGCAAGAGGAAAAATATGAAAAAAATTCCCAAATAAATCATTTGTCTATCAAACTTTTTCAAAATAACAGTCCCCAATTCTTCAGGTTAATTTTTCACGAATCTCAACAGAAGCGCAATCCCTGAAGCAAGACGAGAGGCCGTAAAATCGCAGGTGACGGTACAAAAAGGCCTGCAGCTGCGTCTGTCTAATCCTGCGTTAGGACACGTGCCCATTAGTTCCACACCTCTCACAGATCACAGTGCAAAACGAGGGCCATGGCTGGTGAAAACCGTGGAGATTCCTCTGGCTGTCAAAATGTACAGCCTCTCCAAGCAGAGCCCTTTGGCTGTCTCGGTCCTAAACTGGGAGATCGAGGACGCAGGATGCCGCTGCAGCGAATCCGTTATTCTGACGGAAGACAGGCTATGCACAGCTGGAGAGGTTTCTAGGCTCTGCTGAGTTGAGTCGTGGGTCCTCAACGATATTCCCTTTCTAAAAAGTCTTTCTGTCCAAATATTTACATGGTTCACAGCATGGTAGCTGCCAAATGATGCTGGATTTGGAGAAGTCGCACGAAGCTGTGGCCACTTTCCGTAAGTGCAGTGCGTAAACCGGTGTGTGCATGCAGTATACTCGCAAGGGCCCCGCACAGAGGCACACCTGTCCCGCCACGAGCCATCTCGTCATCGAGTGTCCCATCTCAAGCTGTCGGGGGAGCCCAGATAGAAGTCACTGTGGGCCTCTAGTGAATGAGCCACACCATCCTCCTTTCTCAGCAGTAAAGTAAGGGTCATAATTTAACACGCACACACACACAGACACACACACACACACAAATCCTATGCCTAAAAGCCAATCAATGCTTTTCACACTATACGTCTTTGAGCGTCTACTAACGTTTTCTATAATGAAAATGACCATTTGCTGCCCATAAAAGATTAGAAACCTGCCAGGCCTGTGATGCATACAATGTAAGAGAAAAGCTTGCAAAGAAATTAGGCAGGAGGGGCAGTTAAAAAGAGAGTTTTACTCTAGGTCTCCAACTTTCCAATTTTCTTTTAGGATTCTCTACGTGTACTCTCAACTGTCACCACAATTCCTGGTCCCATTTAGTGACAACTTCAGGTGCGAACGCCTGTTCCTTTCCTTTTGCCTGCTGCATGGAGAAAATGAACTCAAATTCTCCACAGAATTTTATTAAAAGAAAAGGAACAAAACATGTAAACAAATAGAAAATGTTAATCCATTACAACAGATAAATATGCAG
>CAUYPO010004864.1:0-17452 GCA_963574435.1 Cheirogaleus major
ATTGCTTTATAGTACAGCTTGAAGTCCAGAAGACTGATGCCTCCCAGTTTGTTCTTTTTACTTAAGATTGCTTTGGCTATGCGTGGTTTCTTCTGGTTCCATACTAAGTGAAGAAGTATTTTTTTCTAGATCTGTAAAGAATGCTGGTGGTATTTTAATGGGGATTGCATTGATTCTGTAGATCACCTTAGGTAAGATTGACATTTTAACAATATTGATTCTACCAATCCATGAACAAGGTAGATATTTCCATCTGTTTAAATCATCTGCAATTTCTTTTTTTACTGTTTCATAGTTCTCCTTGTATAAATCTTTCATATCTTTCGTTAAGTATACTCCTAGATATTTAATTTTCTTTGGGGCTATAGTGAAGGGTGTTGCGTTTTTGATTTGAGTTTCTGCTTGATGGTTCTTGGCATATATGAATGCTTCTGATTTGTGTATATTGATTTTATAACCTGAAACATTACAAAATTCATTTATCAAATCTAGGAGTCTCTTGGATGCATGGCCAGGACACCAGGGGTAAGGACCTTATCTGCAACACTGTAGCAAATATACTGAGAGTCCCCCATTGACAGTTGCTCCACTTATGAGTTTTTGACTTTACAATGGTGTTTAAGTAATAAGCATTCAATACGATGAGATTATATTTGGATAAGCTCATTGCTAGCTGAGTATATTTTAAGTCAAAAACACACTTTTAACTTATAATATTTTCAATTTATGATAGATTTATTGAGATGTAATTTCATTGTAAATCAATGAGCATCTGCATATGAAACTTTTAATCAATCTCAATAGTCCTGTTTTGGAATAGATATTTTATACTGTTAAATTAAAGTAGTAATATTATGTTGTAATACAGTATTACCACTTTTGTTAGAACATTTATAATAATATAATATCAAGAAATTTACATATATATTTTTTTAATTAAGGTATAGGTATACCATAGTTTCACTTTAAGTTCTAGAATTATTGGTGCTTTTTAATCTCATTGAAAACATCTTTTTTTTTCAAGTTATTCAGCATATTTTGTTACTACTTTTATTTTATTATTATAATAAATATAAAATTAGAATCAGTTATTTTTTTATTTATTGCTATAATCATGATCATTACTTCAATGTCTGCATATCCAACTAAATTTACCTAATTTAATATCTAGGTGTAATAAGCCTTTTGATTACATCTAAGAACACCAAAATAGTCAGCAGTCCTTAGTCTAACTTCAAGAGTAGAAAGTTCTCAATAAACATTAATTAAGGGAATAGACAAAATAATACATTAATAAAAGAAGAAATTTAAAAATGGATCAGTGTATGAATGAATGAAATGATCTCTACTTAAGTGCTTTTGATCTATTTCCCACAGGGCAATGGAAAAGAAGAAAACAAAAATCTGCAATAAGAATTAAATGCTAGTGTTCATTAAAATTACTTGTGTTTATTTTCATTCTCTCTCCCACATGTATATACATGCTGACACACAAACACATTTAAGATTATTTCCTTATTTATCTGTTGTTATTTGAGCACTAAGAATGGAAAATTCTTGCTCTTTTTCCTCTTCCCATAGAGGTTAATTCGATTCCCATACCAGCATCTATGTCTCTGATATCCTGAAATATTCCCTCAGGGCACAAAACACACATTGTCCTTTAAAGGTGTATTTCAGTAGCACAGATATTAAGGAATTTAGTGACAGAAGACTGTAGCTGTCTCCTTACAAAAGGATTGTGATGCTTTATGACCCTGAACACCTGGACTAGATTGCATCCAGATCACTATTTTGCTATCCAGAAACTAAGGTATTAAAAACTTACAAAATGACAATATTTATTTTTCTGTAGGCAATCAGATAAACTGAAGAGGGATATATCAGTTGTTTACTATTTTTCCAGACATAAATCTTTGATTCCATTCACATAGATTGAATGCAGAAGCATTGTGTGAGTTTGAGTTGTCTTGGAAAATGTTTTTTTCCCAACACTGACATTAAAACTCAGTGTGAGTTATGATGATTATGATTGTCTGTATATTTCTCTATCCCAATAGGAATCCTTGCTTCAGTAGTGGTGGAAGTCGGGTGAGGATCACTCCCACAAGGAGAAATGGGAGAACAGCTGGAGAATAGTCTCTATAACTCTTGCTTCTGAAAAGTTCTCTCCTTATTCCCTCAAATCCTAGTCTCATTTTCCTTGGTTATTTTCTGGAAAGACTGAGTTGTAACTGCTTTTCATCCATTTTGGGTAGCAAAGTGTACATGGAACCAGCAGCCCTCATATGAGGAGAAAGTGAGTCTACTGGATTGAAGATGGTCCAGTAAAAAAATAAATGTATTGCCCAGAGAGTTTAAAAATGAGAATAAATAGCAGATGACATCAAACTTGTATTTTCTAAATGGAGATAGTCCTATATACCTATTACTCCTTCAGTTACCCTGCCTACACCCCTGCAGAACTAAGTCATATTTCTTTTCAGAAGAAATTAAAACTTGATGTGTAGAAGTTATTTTAAATTTGTTTTGAAAAAGAACACTTCTTACATTTGTAGGTAGCACTTAGGTCATTAAATTAGATCTTGAAGACCTTTGCAAATGTATTGAACATTGGACTTAAATTGTGTAAGCATAAAGCTGATTTTAGTGAGCGAGCTATACCTATAACAAAGAAATATGAGAGATATAAGTACAATGTTTATCTAGTATTTTAAAAATAAATTCTTCAGAAAAGTGCACATGTAATCCTATAAGAAAATATTTTCTATTTTAAGTTAGGGAGTACTTATGCTTCCCTTAAGTTCTCTATGTACTTTTGACACATTGATACTTACATAAAATACAATAACACTATGGACACAAACTTGCTTATGTGTAGGCTCAGCATATATCCACATTAACTTTTTTGGCATCCCAGGTCATTGTTCTTTCTGTACAGAAATCATTCAGACACTGAACTAATATTGTCCACTCTTCGAATGACACAACTTAACTTCAAGGGAAGCTGTGAAATTGCATTGTGCAGTGCCATTTACAAGGCAATGTATAGCCTGAGTACGTACTGAACATCATAGTTAAAAAATACTGTTCAAGGTATTAAAGAGCAATAAAGGGAAAAAAGAATGGTGACCCTATTGATTGACTACTTTTTAACTAAATTGTTATAAATTATTGAAAAAGAAAATTTTACAAATGTCTTATTGAGATTGGAATAGTGTGTGTGTGTACATACATATGTACTGTTTTAAACTTATGTTTAGCTTAATGATCTATGTGTAAGAAACCTGAAAAATATCATGTCGACAACAAATATGAATTATAAATTAACCAAATCTGAATGACACAATCTTGTTTGTAATTTTGGTTATTAAGGGAAAAAAATTCATATATTGAAAAGACTATATTTATGCTTTCTTATAAATTTAAAAATAATACACTCGTTGAAATTCTAAAGTTAAAATTTTAGTTCCTGAATCATCCACTTAGCTTAAATAAAAAATTGAAATTCAGTTTATAAGCTGCTATATGATGTAAGTGTAACTTTGGAAATTCATGTTAAAACCTTCTCTCTTTATTAAAAAAGTGAAAATGTGAATTTAAGTATTTTGCATGATTTATGTTATGAAAAAACTTTCTCAAAATTAGAAATGAAACAATTTTGTACAATTACCTTTAATTATGCACCACATCATGAAGCATTTCATTTTCTCAAGGTGATCTTAACTCAAGTGTTGCTGTTCTAAATTCTTTTTTCTAAAATAATTATATCCTCCTAAATTCTTTGAAATATTGTTTACTTAAAAATTTGTGTATGTATATATTTTGAAACATATGTGTATAGTTTTAATCCTGATGCAGCCTTTGTACTGCATAAATAATATTTAAAAATTAATTGGAATAATCTTCAATTTGATAGGAAATTTAAATAATGTGTCTTTATTATCAAAGCCATTTATTTGTTCTGCTGTTGTCATCTTATTTTTACTTTCCACTTTTTTTGTATTTTTTTCTCTTCTTTATAACAGAGATACTTTATTTATCTTTCCTAGTAATCTTAAGAAAGATATTCTGTATTTTTCCTTTCTAGAGGTTTCTTTTATGCATTCCAAGTAATAATATTTAGATTGTAATTTAATAAATCTCAAAGTCAAGTATGACATGTGAATCAATTATTCATTCATTCTTTCATTCATCTATTCATTTATTTAAAAAACAACAGTTATTGAGTATCTAATATGTGTGATTTTTTTTCTAGACACTGGGGATGAATTGCTAAGCATTGTCCTTAACATCAATGATTTAATTGAATTGTGCAGGATTCTCAAATATGAATTGATTTTTATTATACCATGGGGTAAATATAATTAGAATAATTACTTGAAAAAACCAATTTTTACTGCTAATCATGGCTGTTGTTAGCTACATTATTTTAAGATAATTTAGAGTGGGTCACTATTATGTCTAAAGGATATTTGAGTCTTCCTGAAGATGGTTTTGCTTCAAGAATGAGTGGAAATTAGGTACATTTGAGGGAGTGGGCAAAAGAAGCAATAAAGAGATCGATGACTCCCTGACACAGGGTGATATGAGTAAGAAATACCAAAATCCTAAACATACTTCTGGTCTGAAAACATTTGTCTTCTCCTCTAGAAACTTCTCCTGAGACTAATCTTAGGTACAGAGGTGCTCTGATGTCACCCAATATGACTCCAAGATTTTGTAATGACATGATTCACCCTAGAAGAGCATGCTCATTATCATCTTCTATCTTTGTTTCTGTACTATTTCCCAAACAAGTTGCATATCTGATCTGTCATCTTGATGATGCAGAATTTTATATGACTATATTCCCCATCAATTAATGAACTTAAAATAGTGTATTTTATTAATGGAGGGCAGGATGAATATTTCCTTTGAAGAGAGTTCATTTGGTGGAACCCAATTAATTTCTACGATGTTAATTTTTGTAAGCATTGCCCGAATGGCTGTCAGTCTGAGAAGATACAAATGTGGGTATTGAGCACTTAAATGTGGTAGTATGTTTTAATATGCTATATCTTCTTTAATCTTCTCAGCAATATGATTTCTTAAAAATAAATTGTAATATACATATGTAATTTTTATCATTAATCACATAATATCTTGAGGAATTCTTAAACCTGAAACTCACATACTTCACAACCAAATCAAGAAAGAGAATAATGACCAGCAACTCACAAGATCCCTCAACCTCATATTTACTTTCGGTTGTCACTCTCTCCCACTGGTGAAAACACTTTTCTATTTCTAATAGCACAGATTAATTTGATCCATTTTTGTATTTTATACAAATGACACTGACCATTATATACTAGTTTGCATCTTTTAAAAATTAACAAAGGTAGTGAGATTTATCCATATTGTACATATTGTTTATTCTCATCATTATATACAATTTCATTGTGGGAATATACTAAAATTTATTTACCTGTTCCAATGTTGATGAACATTCAGGTATTTTCCAGTTTTAGGCTATACTATAAATTTTGTTGCAATAAGCATTCTAAATGATGTACTATGATGAATACATGTACATATCTTTGTTGGTAATAGAACTGATGGTTATACATAGTTCATCATAAGATATGTAAAAATAATTATTCAAATTTAAATATATGCCAGTAGTATTTAAGGATTCCAGTTGTTCCACATCCTTACCAATATTTAATATTTGAGGTCTTTTTTTGTTTTCTTTTCTATCTAGTTTGTTATGTACAATCTGTGATTATTTTCCCGAGCACTATAAAAGTTGGTAACTATTTACATGCCTATTGGTACTTGTATTCCTCTTTTGTCAAGTGCATGCTTAAGTAATTTGTTTCAGCTCACCCCTTTCATTTATTGATGTGGTAGTAACACTTTATGTATTTTGCTTGTACATATGCATGGAATATATATTCTTCTAGTATAAAGGACAAGAATGAGGTCTTTAAAATTAAAAGTACTGAATCAAAAATTTCATTGACCTTCGAGATCCCAAACTCTGTTAGGGAATGAATTACTTAAAATTTCCAAAATACTCTGAATAGTGACTCAGTAATCATAAATAAATATCAGACACTTATTAATAAGAATAAAAAAGTCCACATCAAATCGCTTGGATCATCAGTGAGGTAATCAAAGCACTCTCCTTTAAGATTACATCCATATTGGGCTGAGAACAGTTATTAATAGTTAACTAAGATATTCTAATAAAAAATATTTTCAGAAAAGTCATAACAGAATAACATTTGAATATAAATTTATGAGGATGGGAACATCTCTTTTTTTAAAAAAAAATTAATGTACATTCAGTGCCTGTGAAAAGAACTTAGACTGCTCAATAAGAATTTGCTGAAAGCATCAATGAATTAATCAATAAATGAACAAAAATAAAACAAACAAAGCTACTACTGGCACTCAGAAAATGTATTTGTTTCATCATTAAACTGCAATATTGAATTTTAAAAATTTGGAGGAGAAGGAGACAGTAATAATCACCTATGTTTTTCTCTTCTTTTTCTAACTCTAGGAAAATCCACATAACTTTTATGTTATTTCATAATCATACCAGACTTATCATGCTAATACTGAATAAAACAGCTCTGACTCCAGCTTCATTTATTCTGAATGGAGTCCCGGGACTGGAAGACATACAGGTCTTGATATCCTTCCCATTCTGCTCCATGTATGTTGTGGCTATGGTTGGGAATTGTGGACTTCTCTACCTCATCCGCTATGAGGAATCCCTGCACAGGCCCATGTACTACTTCTTGGCCATGCTTTCCCTTACTGACCTTGTAATGTGCTCCAGTACAATCCCTAAAGCCCTCTGCATCTTCTGGTTTCATCTCAAGGAAATTGGATTTGACGAATGCCTGGTCCAGATGTTTTTCATCCACACCTTCACAGGAATGGAGTCTGGGGTGCTCATGCTTATGGCCCTAGATCGCTATGTGGCTATCTGCTACCCTCTACGCTATTCAACTATCCTCACTAATCCTGTCATTGTAAAGGTTGGGCTCACCACTTTCTTGAGAGGGGTATTACTCATTACTCCCTTTACTTTTCTTACCAAGCGCCTGCCCTATTGCAGGGGCAATATAATTCCCCATACCTACTGTGACCATATGTCTGTAGCCAAATTATCCTGTGGCAATGTCAAGGTCAATGCCATTTATGGTCTGATGGTTGCTCTCCTGATTGGGGGCTTTGACATTCTGTGTATCACTGTCTCCTACACCATGATCCTCCGGGCTGTGATCAGCCTCTCATCGGCAGATGCTCGGCAGAAGGCCTTCAGCACCTGCACTGCCCACATCTGTGCCATTGTTTTCTCCTATAGTCCAGCTTTCTTCTCCTTCTTTTCCCACCGCTTTGGGGGCCACACAATCCCTCCATCTTGCCACATCATTGTAGCCAATATTTATCTGCTCCTTCCTCCCACCATGAACCCTATTGTCTATGGGGTGAAAACCAAGCAGATACGAGACTGCGTCATGAGGATCCTTTCAGGTTCCAAGGACTCCAAATCCCACAGCATATGAATACACATTTGCCAAGAGTGAGAAGAGAAGGGAAGAATTACTTCTGTTTGCTTGTTTAGCCATGAGCTAACAAACTTTTTCTGGAACTGTTTGATCATAGAAAAAGGAGCTTGTTGAATGGTGCATTCCCAAAGAGTGCCTTGAGAATCTCAACATCACTGGCTTGCCCATCAGTCTTTCTATTTTTTTTTTTTTTTTACTTTTTCACTCCTGTGAAGGACCAGTCTACTAATGAAACCCAGTTTCCTTTAACAAAACCTGAGTCCATTTTTCATTAAAAAAACATTAAAGCAAAGGATATGATCTAAGATATCTTTCCAAATAATGATCAAAATATCTAGATTGATAACCTGTTGTTACTTTCCTTTGGAAATTGTGCATTAAATATTTCTTATCATTACCAAAATACCCATGTTTGTTCAATGCATTTTTCCTGAAAGAGAAGCTAGAATGTGTCCCATGAAGTCATTAACATACAGATTTTCAAGTCTCTAGGCATCATACTAGAATCATATTATTAGGCCGAATAGGCCTCTCCTAGCAGGGCTGCACATGTACTTATTTCAAAAAGAATGATTGAATATTTAGCTTTCTTCAAAAAGGCCTTTTAAAAAGCACATAGTCTCCAAAGATAGGTAAATCTCTTAATCAGATGGAAGAAACAGTATATTTTTTTCTAAGATTGATATGAGAGGGGATAAAAATCTATTTGTTTCTTTTTGTCTCCTATTGTGAATCTAATAAGGAAAATTAAATCTCCCTTTCTAATATTTACAATTATTCTAAATTAATAAACAAGTGAGAAACTATAGAAAATAGTACTCTCCCCTAGTTTGTCTTTCTCTGATCAATCCATTATATGGATTTGCTTTTTTCAAGTTCACCAATGCCTTCCCTGTTCAGTAATTAAATAGGCCTCTTTCTGTGCTCTTCTAATGCTACTTCTCAGGAAGATTGATTCCAATTCAGCATTTCCAAAATCTTGAAACACTGTCATTTTTTTTTTACTTCAGAAAAACTACACTTACGGCATACACTTGGTTTAATCCTGATATATTTTCTACATTCTTTTCTTAAATATTATTTTTCAGAATCCTGGTCTTAAGCATTGTCTGTAAACTAACGAATCCCAAAAGGAAGCTAACCTTCACTGAGCTATTTTCCACTTACTCACTCTTCATACATTCTTTAGCCAGTGCAAGATCTCTTCTTTTCCTCCTGTGCTTTCCAACACTATTCCTATTTTCCTTCTCCTGCTTCCCTAGTTTATCTCCTTAGTGATTTTGACATACATTTTTGCATAAGTTTCTATGAAAATAGATGTGATTATTTAGTGATATTATGTGTTTCAACTTAAACATATTTTTTTGTATTAATGACCTCAATTTCTTGCTTACTTTCTCATTCAACACTTTAGGATGAGGTTATCTTGGGATTTATATTTAATATTTATTGATTTTGACTTATATTAATTGTTTCAAAATTTGTAAGTTGGCTGTATACAATTTTGTTTGAAAACTTGCATCTTGTAACTCCACAACTCACAAAAATCAGTTGTGTTTATATGTATTATCTATGTACAATCTAAAATGGAAATAAAAAAAGAATCTTCTTTACAATAGTATAAAAATATAAGTGAGAACATAATAAAAATAATTTCTTTTTAAATTAAAAAAATGAAAAGTATAATGCTAAGGAATACATTTAATAAAGGAGGCACAAATTTTGTACACTGAAAACTAAAAAAAATTCTTGAAAAAAATTAAAGCAGACACAAATTAATGGAAAGATATTCCATGTTTATGAATTGGTAGTTAACAATACTTTACCCTTTAAAAGTTGAGAGGATAGATTTCAGATCTTTTTTTATCACATTAATAAAGAAGATGGTTGAATTACAAGTACTGACAGAAGAAAAAAGTACTGTTCACTGAGACTTTTATATTCATTCAAACTATTCTTCAAAACAGAAGTTGAAATAAAGTCAATCCCCAAAAAACAAAAACAAAAAACTAAGAAAATAGATGTTAACATGCCTGCTGTAACAAATAAAGAATAACCGTCAAGTGAAAGAAAATACATCCATCAGAAAATAAAATACACAGAAAAAATAAAGATCATTATAAATGGTTAATATGTGGCTATGCATTCACACACACACATACACACACACATATTTACTATGATAGTCACAGATGAAGGAAAACTAAGATATTTTTGAGTAGCATACCCTCTCTAAGCAGTGGCTAAAGAAAATTCTCTAAATAGAAAGGAAATCATGAAAGAAGCAACCTTGAGACATCAGGAAGGAAAAACGAACATGGTAGACAAAAAATGTGGGTAAAAACTATAGTCTCCTTTACATCTTTTGTCTTTTATATTATTTTTAATGGTTAAAGGAAAATTTATAACAGCGTCTAATATGGTTTTAAATATATGTTGAAGGAATATTTAAGACAATTATATTATAACTGGGAATGGGTAAAGGACATAATGAGAGGTAAGGTCTCTTCACTTGAACTAATAAAATGACGGAAGTAGTAACTATAATATGTTTTTTGTATATAATATAGAGCAACCACTGATACAGCTATAAAAACAGATACTCTCCAACACATAATATATAAATCAAAATAGAATTCTGATAAATGATAAAGAATCATCCACCATGAAGATATAGCAATTTTAAATATATACACAAAAAACAATACAGCATTAAAACATGTGATATCAAAAGAGTTAGCACTGAAAGGGGAAATTAACAAATCCACAATTATATTTGAAGACTTCAATACACTTCTCTTAACAACAGATAAAAAACTGTGCAAAAATTCAGCAATGATATAGAAGCCAAGAACATTAGCAATCAACAGAATCTGAAAAATATTTCTAGAACACACTACTCACCAAAAGCAGAATAGAATACAGTTTCTTTTCAAGTGCCTATAGGGCATGTGCCAAGATAGACCTAACCTGTCCAATAAAAGAAATAAACATTTTAAATAATTTGAAGCATACAGATGATGTTTTTCTACCAGAATGAAATCAAACTATAAATTAATTTAAAAAGAAAACATGAAAATACTCAATTACTTGAAAACTAGGCAACACATTTCTAAATAATTCCTGAGTCAAAGAAAAAATTCTAAAGGAAAATTAAAAAAAAATACATCATATTGAAGAAAAATGAAAATTCAGCATATCAAAATTTGTGGGACATTACTAAGTTATTCCTGAGAGGAAAATCCATAGAATTAAATTCTTATATTAGAAAAAGGAAAAAGTCTAAAGAATCTAGAAAAAACATTGATAATATACATCCAAAGCAAGTAGAGGGAAGGAAATAAATAATAATAAGTATGAAATCAATAAAATTGAAAACAGAAAAATAATAGAGGACAATACCGAAACATGAAGGTGGTTCTTTGAAAATATCAATAAAATTTACAAATTCTAAATTGTATGTAATAAAAGAGAGAGAGAGAGAGAGAGAGAGGAAATAAATTGCCAATATTAAGAATGATTCAATAGGTATCACGAAAGACTCTACAGACATTAAAGAATAATAAGGGAATAATTAATGTAACGAACAACTCTAAACTAATAAATTTGACAACATAAATGAAATGTACCAACTTTTCGAAATAAGTGACCACAAACTAGTGTAGCTCATTCAGTCTGAAAGAGATAATTTGATTTGCCCTATACATATGAAAAAATTTTGAATTATAAATTTAAAAACTTCCAATGACAAAATCTCTAGGTCCAAGTGGTTTCATTGGAGATTTCTACCAAATATTTTTAAAAAGAATTAACACTAGTTTTACATAATATCTTCTGGAAAATAGAAGTGGAGGTAATACTGCACAATTCTTTTTATGAGAATATAATAACCCTGATACTGAAAACCAGATAAAACAGAAAAACAATAAAACTTACAAACTTTCATCAATATAGATGCAAAAATATTTCTCATCACTATAGATGCAAATATCTCTAACAAAATATGAACAAGTAGAATTCAAACTATTTTCACAATTTATACACCATAGCCAAAAGAGATTTATTCCAGGAATGCAAGTCTCGTTCAGTATTTAATAATAAATAATACAATCCAGTATACTACCAGGCTTACATATAGAAATTATATGATCACATATTGATGTTAAAAAAGCATTTGACAAAATACAACACTCATCATTGACTACAACAGTAAGACCCTCTCAAAATAGGAAGTGAGAGGAATTTCCTCAATTTGATAAAAGCATCTACAAAATCATAGCTAACATTACACTTGATGAAAAATGGAATTTTTTCTGCCTAAGATCAGAAACAAGGCATAGATATTTCATCTCACCACTCTTTTTATTTTTTAAGTGCTGGTAATTTTGGTCAGTGTAATAAGGGAAGAAAAGAAAAGAAAAGACATGGAATCAAAAAAAAAATAGAACTCTATTTACAGATGTCATGATTTGTCTATATAGAAAATATCAAAGATCTACCATATAAAAAAGGTACCTAGAACTAATAAGTGAGTTCAATAGGGTTACAGTAAGCAAAATAAACATTACAAATATATTGTAGATACATGTACTAACAATGAGCATATAGACACATACAGTTTTTTATACTAATAATGCACATGGTTTTTTTGATTGACATATACTTTTTATTTTTCAGCATTTGCAAATATTACGTATGCTTAAAATTTCAAATACTGATGAAAGATATTACAATACACAAACAAATGGAGAAATATACAGTCTTACTGAATGGGGACCTATCAATTCTCCCCAAACTAATACACAGGTTTAATAAAATTTCTATAAAAATTCTAGTATGATTTTTAGATTAGACAAGATTATTCTAAAATGTATATGGAAAGTTAATGAACCTACAATAGCTATAACAACTGAACACTTAATAAAATGAGAGAAAACAACCTTCTTAATTTCAAGACTTGCTTTGTACCTATGTAATAAAGACTATTATATTGACAGAGCATAGATAAACATATCAATGAAACACGATGGAGAACTCAGAAATAAACCCACAGAAATATGCCCAAACAATTCTTTACAAATGTGTAAAGCATGAGAATGGATGAAAGAAAACCTAGTAACAGCCAAAAATGCTGGCAAGAAAGTGGAGAACCCAAGTCTAAAAATAAATCTATCTCCATAAAACACAACTGACCAAATTGAGTTGATCCCTGCAGTTGTTTTAGCTGTTGTAGGTTTATTGAGTTTCCATATTGTTTAAAAAATATGTTTTCCATCATATTAACCAATGAAAGAAATAACATGCTTTCTGGCATATGTAAAAAATATGATTTTATAAACTTCACCAGTTATTCATGAGAATAAAAAAAAACTCAGCAAACTGGAAACTGAAAAAAACTAAATAAAAATTTAAAACAAATAAAACTAAGAAAGTATTGTACTTATTGGTAATTTAGAAGCATCCCAGGTGCCCACCTTTGAGGTATTGCATTATTCCTCTGTTTCAGCTGCTTTCAGTTCTTACTCATGGGCACCTCCTACTGGCCTGACGGTTAAACTGTTCAACCAAGGGAAAAAAAATACTGGGGAAGAAACAGCGCACACCACCAGGAAACAAGGTAAGCTTGATGAGACCTCTGGCATTCTGGCCCCGCAGAAGACGGTGGATATGCTCATATATCCTGTATATCCCTACTACAAGCAGCATCTGAGAAAGTCATCACACAAAGATTTTCTATAATTGGGGAACTCACACAGAGTCTTCGCCACTGAAAGCACCTAGAGCTAAACTTAGGCAATCAGAAATTATACACATCCTCCACCACACATCAGGTTATAAAAGGAAAATTGGAACTACTATTCAATTCCTGTATATTCTGTAATTTATGTGCTTTTAAGGTGCTGAAGTTCTACAACTTATCTACTGCAGGAAATCCAATTTAAAAGGAGGTCCTTGAAACATGCAAAAGTTTACTTGAAGAGAGCAAAGAAAACTGAAGGGGAGGTGGAGGTAGTGATAATATCAGATTAGTATTTTATGTAAATACAGTAAAGGGATAGTTTAAACATCCACAACTCTTGTCTAGTCTCAGAGTTGTGAAGCTTGCATTCTCTATATTATAAATATCACTTTCTCATTAATTTGGAGATTCCCTCCCTTCTGTTCTTGGTCCAAAAATTCCACCAAAACACTAACAGATAGTAACATGCATTTTCCTATAATTAAACATAATGAAATATATCAAGCCCATCTACATAAGCTAATATCTTATCCTCCTTTCCTGAAGTTAAATGACAGGTGCATTCTTTCTATCTGAGGTATATCCTTGCATGTGAGCTATGGAAGGTGTTTCACATCACCTTCCTTTATCTAAGAAAGCTTATACTCTCATATCTCCAACTCTCTCTGCACTGTCGTCAATTTATTATTCTCTTTACTGAATAGTTTATATAACATCATGTAAGCATGCTTTACTTTTCCCAATCGTAAAACAAAAAAATACTTTCTAAATTTTTATTTTTATTTATTTAATTTTTTATTTTTAATTGACAAAAATAATTTTTATATTTGTGGGGCACAGTGTAATATGTTGATGCATGTATACATTGTGTAATGATTATATCAAGCTATTTAACACATACATCACCTCATATACTTGGTTTTTCATTGAGAACATCTGTTCTTTTAGGACATGAAATACATAGGAAATTATTATTGATATCATTGACTCTGTCACCATCTTGTACAAGAGATCTTGGAAAGTTTCCCTCTTTAACTGAAACTTTGTACCCTTTGGTCAATATCTCCCCATTCACCGACCTAGGCCTCCAACCTCTTGTAACCACCATTCTACTTTCTACAAAAGTGTAACAAAATTACACTTGTACCCCAAAAATTTATATACTAATAAAATAAAACAAAATAAAATTTCCCACACATTTTAATCCTATCTTAGAATAATAAATGAAGATTTTTTTGGTTTATATAAATTCTCAGACTACATTAATAAGAAACATATCTCTGGTGTAATCTGCTTTCTCTTCTATTGGGATTTAACATCCTAGGAATTCAACTCTCTCTATGGGACTTTCTCACCTCATGTCTCCAAAGGAGGTCTATTATCCTTAGATCACTGAGCTGATTACTCCCATAAATTCCAGAAGAACATAATATCCGTGCTATATTTCAGCAGAGAGAACATCTTCATCTCATGTGAAAGCTTCTTTCCTCAAAATTCTGTATTTTCCCAGTAGGAAACTCCTGTCATTGTCAGGAACTTTGTTTTCATAACCACAGTAAGTACTAAACCCTTCTCATTGTCACATTGACTAAATCCCACAGCATTTGATGCCTCATGCTAAACTTTATGTTTTTTGGTAACATGATGAAAAAAAGATTGATCTTTCCCTCTACCCTAGCAGGATATATAGGTCTAGAAAGCCTTTACAAAGGAGGTTGAGGCTAGAATTTTAAAATAACAGGTTTTTATGGTGGATGAGAGGTTACTTTGTTTATAAATAACAAACTCCCAGACTATCTTCAGGATTAATATATAAATTGCTTTGCACAACAGAACCACATTCTATGTCATTCCAGAATGCAATTATTAAAAAATACTAAAATAATTCCTTTTTTGAGCTCAAATGTATGCCTTCTCTTAAACTTTATCACATATATATCAACTAGGAAAAAAAATTTACAAGAAAATGTGAAATTATCAAAGATAAAAGGTTGCATGATATGAAGACATAAAATAATAAAATGAGGGTTGGCAAAAATTGCAGGTCTTGTACAAATCAAACGGGTTACACCCTTCCAAGCTCCTAAAATGGAGTAATTGTGCTGAACTCTATCAGACCTCTCATCCAATAACCCAAAGTAAAATTAGTTCTTTGTTCAAGGCTGTCTGTGTCTTTTATTCATTAAATTTTGCTATGGATACATTTAGATGATTTTCCTGTTCGTCCAAATTATATCCACCATTAACAAAAGATGATTTATTCCATCATTAGGAAGTATATGTTTATTCAAAGACATAGGCAGCAAGAAATTTCTATAAATAAATATATCTAGGTGTGAATAAAAATCTTCTCTTGGTTGTAATACTGTGGGAGAATTTTATCACAGATAATTTTTTTATTTAACAATAATTATATCAACAATAAACCCCAAACTAATATAATTAAATTGGTAGCATCCTACTTTAAAACCATTTTAAACCTTTGTACAAATGATCCAGTTTTCTTTTCTCTTGTTCATAAACCCGTAATATCTTCTACCCGTAATATCTATCTTCATGGCAAAAATATTGAGAATGAAATACTCTGCAAAATCAATAATTTTTGTAAAGAGCAAATATGTGTATCTGTAGTATAAATACAAGAAAGTTAAAACCAAGAGATGATGCTCAATCGAGTTTGGCATATATTACAGTGCCTTATTCACAATAAAGATGTTTGTACTTTATTTGAAAACAAATGTGAAGGCATGAATTATTTTAAACAAGTGAGTATCAATTTTTGAAAGATTACATTGCTAGCAGAAGGAAAGAAGTATGGAAAAATGAGAAATCATTGTTCCAGGCGGTTACAAAAGCATAGGACCGAAGAGAAGGAGTGCATGTGAGTGACGTTAAGGAAAGAAACCAACATAAGAAGAAAGCAATTGTTTGTGGCAAGGGCAGGCTGGTTTGCCAGTTTCAGGCTTGGCTGGCAGGGCAACCACACAGAATAAAAAGCACTTGGAAAACAGAGTTTAGTGGTAGATAAAGATTTTAATTTATAATATGATTTTGAACATTCTAAGAAGTTTCTTCAATATATGGTCAAGTAATTCTTGTTTCTGAAATAGGATAAAATTATTGTTCAATGAGTATAAAGTTTCAGTTATACGAGATGAATAAGTTCTAGAGATCTGCTGTGCAACATGGTACCTATAGTTATAATTCTGTATTCAGCATTAAAAAATTTAAGAGAATAGATACAACATTGTGTTCATACCACAATAATAAGAAAATTGTTATTGTACTTAAATCCTGTATTTATATGTCCTTCTAGGTTCTCTAAGATTCAACTATAAAAAAAACTTACTAAATTTGTCTCCATTATGACTCCTTAAATTGAAAAATTCAGCCGTGATCACTTAATTCCTTTTAAGTTAATATTTTACATCCTTTTCAGAAGTGCACACACAGTAGAATATCAAGAAAAGTCTATTCCCAATTTGCAACATGGTTTATTTCTGCACATTTTTAAAAGTTCACGAAAACAAAGTTTTGGAAGGTTATAGAAAACATAAATAGACATGCACATCAATGTGGAATGTTGCAACAACAGATTCCTTTCCCATAATTTCAAACTCTAAAACATTAAGTTACAAGTTAATACACACCTGATTCAACCAACACTGAAATAAATATGAAGAAAACAAGACATTCATCGGATTCCACAAAATTTCTGAAGCTATAAATAAACATTTAGCAAAAACTAGAGTCATGTTTGTGTGGTAGGATATCTGAGAACAATACAAATAGAGATTTCACATTCATGATGAAATTCCCTGGATAGTCAATACTGATAACTGTGACTTTTAAGTTTTCTTTCTGCTTCTAAAACCTTAGAACTTCCTTAAAATTTATCTTAAATCACTCTAAAAGATGGACTGCCAAATATAGCACCAAACTTTGATATACGGAGACAGTTTCAAAATAATGTTTAATGATGGTTGTGCTCAGAGAAAGCAACTTTGAAAAACATTTTTTCTCATATGAAGACATGTCTGCATCTCTCAAAGTCTCCAATAGCTCCAAATCCCAGGTCTCCGAATTCATCCTGATGGGATTCCCAGGCATTCACAGCTGGCAACACTGGCTATCCTTGCCA